>NCQT01059921.1:11232-21711 GCA_002740465.1 Stenocereus thurberi
ATGGGATAAAGTTCCTAAATCATAGCGGGATCTGTGGTTTGGTGAGTCCATGGTAAGATAAATTACTAAGTTTGCCATAACTATAAATATATTCTTGGTGAAAACATTATTTATGTTTTGCTGGCTTTTATGTTACATAAGCATTTCTATTAGGCTTCCGAGCATGACGTCCAGGTTAGGAGGAATTTTAAGGAGAAAGGGGCTAGTAGATTGAAAGATACATTTGGCAAGCTGAGAAAGAAGAACAAGCAGCTGCCGTGGTTGTCTGACAGCACTTAGAAGTCACTTCAAGAATCTTAGGCTTCCGAGAAATTTCAAAAGATGAGTGCACAAGCGAAGAAGAATCGAAACAGTAACCAGGATGGCTTAGATCCTTCTTTGCATACATGTGGTTCGATCCCATTTAGTGAGCAAATGAGACATTTGGTAAGTGGTTAATTAATTTTTGCATTCGACAATTTCTATAGGTTTTACCAATTTTGAGAACTCTCCTCTATTTCAACTTATTTGTATATTGCATAGGCCAAGAAGCTTAAGAGGAAGCCAACTACAATAGAACTTTTTAAAGACACTCATCAACATGAGCAGGGCAACACATGGGTCAATAAGAAACCTAAAAGAATATATGTAAGTTACCTTTACTTTTTAAGTGTTTAAAAATCATCCCACTCTCGCGATTTTGATGCTATATTTTCAACGCGTAATATTTTCAATCTTATTTTCTAGATGGAGCATCAACAGAAATGCGAACAAATCAGAAACTTACAATCTTCTACAGATCCTAGCTCCAATCCATTTGAAATTCCATCTGAGACATAGCTTTGGGTGCAAGGAAATTTAAACAAAAAGGGTCATGTGTATGGGCTAGGTTCAGAAGCGGTGAAACTGAGGCATATGTTCAAGTCTACAGCAACATCCAGGGGTAGTCAAATCCAAGAGCCTGATGCGTGAGAGACGTTTATCCTACTGAACAATGAACCAAGTATAATGGCGGAGAAAAACCGCAGAACGGAAGAGAGAAACTGAGGCATATGTTCAAGTCCACAACAACGTCCATGGGCAGTCAAAATCAGGAGCTCAATGTGCAAGAGATGGTCGCTCGACTGAACAATGAACTAAGTACAATAGTATAGACAAATTATAGAACAGAAGAGAGAAACCATCATTTAGAACAGAAAGTCATAATGTTGAGTGAACAACTTAGTGGGATGCAAAGCACACCAAATGAGTTCACTGGATCTCAACAAGCATCTGGTTTTGGATCTCGCTTACCCCTTCTTCGTGCCCTCGATAGCATCATCGCTCTACTTCTTATGCCCCTCCTCCTCCTCAACTCGGATGCCAAGATGATGATGATGATGATGATGGTGATGGTGATGACATTAGGTCTGATTCAGGTGGCGAGAATCTTGGGCATGATCAAGGCCCTAACTACAGCTACTTCAACTATTAAAACTTTGAACATTGCTTCATTTTTATGTTGCATTGTTATGTGTGGATTACAATGGTTTGGGATTGGTAAATTTTGTAGTGAGTTCGAACTAGCTAGCTAGAACTTGAATTTGGTTTTGTTGAACTTGTAATTGGGCTAATGAAATTTTCAAATTTTATGTTGAATAGGGCAAATTTATTTCTAGCGAACGTTGACTGAATTTTCGACGAAATCCAATGGAAATTGCTACGAAATCCGGGAAATTTCAATTTTTTCCCAAAATTTTATTCCCAACTTTCTTTGCATCCGACGGACCGGTTCCGTCGGCCTCCTCATATCCGTTGGAGTTCCATCAGAGTTGTGGTCCGACAGACTGGCCATTTGTGTCAGAACTGTTCCGACGCAACATTTTTTCTGCCGGAACGCCTTACTGATCGAACTTATTCTGACGGACATCTTCGACCATTTTCTAATGGAAATGTAGCTTTTTCTGTCAGAAAGTTCGTCAGATAAATGCAATTCTTTAGTAGTGCCTGCTTTCCTCCTTTTCCTAGCCACGCACATCCCCGTTTCTTTGCAATTGTTGCCTGCACTAGCCCACCGCCGCTGGTTCCTGGCATCACTGGCTCTTGCGGCTGCCACCATTGTCTTCTCCCATTGTTGTCGCTACCTTTTCTCCCAAAGCTTTTCCTTTCCTTCTCTTCCCATGCCCTACCAAATGCCTGAAGTGGGGCTTGCGGTCACCATCGCCGCCTCTAGCTACTGGAATTCGGCAACCCACTGCTTAGCAGTGCCACCAATGCCACCCTAGCACTATTTCGCCCAATCGTCTTTCCCAAACTCTATCCAAGGTAACCCATTTCACCTCTTTAGGCGGATTTAATTCATAATTTTTATATCAAATATATACTATAATACAAAATCAATATTTTGCTGGTGTAGCTTTTTCCAATTTTCTTGTAAACATGAGATTTTGAGCCGTTAGATTATTTAATAACATAATCACAACCATCATATGTTCAATAAAAATAATACCCATCATGATTAAAAGTATATAATCTCTTGATTTTTTTGGGCAATGGAATCTCCTAACCACCTAAAAAAAAATACTTTGATAACTTTTCCTAAATCAGTGAAAATAATTACTATGATAGTGCCATTAGATTATTTGAGCATATAATCACAACCATTAGATTTTCAATAAAAATAATTATCATCTTAATTAAAAATATATTATCTCTTGACTTTTTTGGGTAGTGGAATCTATTAACAGCTGATAATTCATATTCCACATTTAATTTTACCCTTTATTTTCCCTACTTTTAAGTCTTTGAGATGTATTTTTAAGAGAAAATAATGTATAATTTTTATAATTTTCAGGTAAGAAGAAATATGAATTTAAGTACAAAATTGACAAAGTTGATCCATTTCTTCAAGCCTAGATATTCTAGCCCAGCATCGACAAAAAAAAAACAAAAAAAAAAGTTCCAGACAGTTTGGGCCTGTGCTTTTCGCAAGGGCTGCTCTCACCATGGGCCCATGCTCTGGTCCAGTTATCCAGCACCCCAGCATGCTATCCATCAACTCCTTCTCAGCCTCTCTCTCTCTCTCTCCCCCTCCTCACATGGGCCTGTGTATATCAGCCTACAGCCTAGTCCAAGACACCTCCCACTCTGCTCCCAGCATTAACTCACTCTCTTTCTCTCACCCGCGTGGGCTTGCAAAGTCGTGGCCCATTAGTCAGCCATTGTCCAACGCCCCTTTCTCCTCAGCGCCTGTTTGGGCTTGCTTCTTTCTGTCTGCCATGGCCCACTTTAGCACCCAAAGCACCCCAACACCTAAGTTTTGTTCTTATAAGCAACCCAAAGTTAACCTAGTCAAAGTCAATCAATCAATATTAATTTTGAGCTAAAGGCTAGCCTTTTCTCATTCAATATAACATCCAAGAAATTAATTGAAGTTGATTTCTCATTAATTTTGGACACATAGAGAGACCAAATTTCTACTGTAAAGGGGGATCAAGGCTAGCGCAAAATCATTCATCCACTTATCCAAGCATCCAAGCATTCTTACATTCTCTCATCTTCCATCTTTCAATTTCTAGAGAGAATTTTTTGTAAGACAAAATCATTTGGGTTGAGGAGTTTGGAAGGAAATAAGCTTTATTGGCTATTTTTCTTCTCTTCTCATCACATTTGTGAGTCAAATTGGAGGGTGCATCCTTAATTATATCATTTTGTGAAATTAAGTACTAAAGTTTGGTTATAGGAAGTGAAATATACCAATATTGAGAGTATGGTTAGATCAACTTCAATGGTGTTTACACTAACTATGGCTGGCTAAGTTGCTCTTCTAGGATTAGGATGGATCATTGATTAATAATATTTGCTACTAATTTGTTTTGGGTTCATTTTTGTCTCTTACATTGCATAATTTTGAGTTTATATTTGAAATTAACCTATTTATGCATCTTAATACTGTTGTGTATTAATGTTGATTACAACAGCTTAAGTTTCTATCTCAAATGAATGCTAGATCTTGTAGGCTAATATGAAGTTATGTAATTGAGCTTAAACATATAATTATTAAAATTAAATAATTTATGCTAGAAATTAGATGATTTATGTCTAAAAACAATGATTCTTGCTAAGTACTAGATAAATAATACCATTCGACATTTATAAGTCATCTTTTTAATTTATGACCTAATGCTTGTAGTTTAGGTTGAACAAGAGACTATTGTTTGTATCATTGGTGAATTCCAAAGTCCTAGATCTTTCTCTTATTTGATTTTTCTCTATTTTCTTGACTCATTTGTTTTCTTTTGTTTCTTTCATTCATATCGGTACTTGAACTCCTCACTTGAATTATTTTTTTAATTGGAAAAATTAAATTTAAAATTACTATTGTTTTTCGTGGGATCGACATCCTATACTTATTAGTCTATAATTGATCTTATGCACTTGCAAGTAAAAAGGATTTTAAAACTAAACATAAAATTTACATCAAGTTTTTGGCGTCATTGCTAGGGAATAAACAGTAATTTTTAATTTTCTTTTCTTGCTATTCTTTTTCCCTCCATTCCTTGCTAATCTAACAATTTTATTTCTTCTCTTTATTCTCAACCCCCGTCGCTTTTATTTTTTGCATAGTTTATTTCATTTTATTTTATTACACATTCCCTCCAAATCTAACAATTTTATTTTTGCTCTCCTCATTCCCTTCTAATCTAACTGTTTTTTCACATTCCTTCTAATCTAATCTAATCTAATCTAATCTAACCATGTTGTTTATTTGTTTATTTTTTTCTATTTTTGTTGTCCCTTTAATTTTGTGGATTCTCTTTTATTTTATTTTTAATTTTTCTTTTCTTCTTATTTCGTTGGTGGTTATTGTGATGGTAATTTCATACTATTCCCTTAATTGTTTGTGGGTATATGTATTGTAGATGTTCTTTATTCTTAGAACTTGAAGAACATAATCTTGAAATTGAACATTTACTTAGTAGGATAAGAACTAAGAAATGTGAGTCAAGAAAAAGATGGCTGAGGAACAAACCCAACCTAAGGAACTTAAGGAGTATTTCACTCCCACCACTTATAATTCACCTACGAGTACCCGTACGCCCATTACTATGAGGTAATTTGAGTAAGCATTCTCTTATCCAAATGGTTCTGTCTTTTTATGAGCTAGAGTTTAAAAATTCTTTCAAGCATGTTGATGCAGTCTTAGAGATAAGTTCTACTGCCTTCTTAAGTAATGTCTCTAGTGATACTCTTCATTTTCCTGTTTTTCCTTCTCTTTGAAGGATGAAACTAAAGCTTGGTTGGATACTAACATAAATAACATCACTTTGGATCAAATGCAAAAGGAATTCTTGAAAAAGTTTTTTTATATTGGTAAACTAACTGTCCTAAGACATGCTATAACCACTTTCTCATAAAATAAAAATAAGCAATTGCATGAAAGTTAGGAAAGGTTTACAGAGTTGTTGCAAAGTTGCCCTCACCATGAGGTCCGTATGTGGCAACACCACATTCAAAGTTTTTATTCTAGCTTAGATGAGCACAATAAGCAGATGGTTGATGCATCTTATGGTAGTAGTTTCTCATATAAGATTCCTGAGGAAGCTTGGGAATTGTTTGAACATTTGAGTGAAAATTCACACTTGTATGCTACTCCCTCATATCCGGATTTGCCTAGGCAATTGGAAAGTAAAGGGGGGATTTATAAGGTTTCATATTCAGTTGACCTTTCTGGTAAAATTGATGCTTTAACTAAGAAATTTGATCAATTATTGTGCATGAACAAAGTGTCTAATGCCCCTTCTATACAAGATGTGTGTTTAATTTGTGCTAGTTTCATGCATGCTTCTATTGACTATCCTTGTGTTGGTAAGTCTGACTATGTAATTGAACAAGTGAATGTTGCCAAGGATTTCCTCCAACTGATAATCCTTATTCGGATACTTATAATCATGGTTAGAGGAATCATCCTAATTTTTCATGGAGCTCTCAAAATATTGAGAATCCTCAAGCCTAGTATAGTAGACCTATCCATTATAGTTTCCGAAACTAGATACATGCTCCCCCTTCTTATCAAGCTCCATCTGGGAGCTCTGATATTAATAAGGTAATTTCTACTCTTGGTACTTTGACTTCTGTTGTGCAAAATGTTGGGCCAAGGAATTGAGTCTAAAATGCATATTGTTGACTCTCACTCACAATCTATAGCTAAGTTAGAAATCTAACTTGGACAACTAGCCATATTTCTAGGTAAAAGAAGAGAAGGAAAACTTTCAAGTGATCCCATACAGAACCCTAAAGGCCAATAATTTGAATAATTGAAAAATGTAATGATTCTTAGTAATGGTAAAGTACTAGATAATAAGGTGAGTGAGAAAGAACATGATAAGAGGAAAAACTTAAGACCATTGAGAGTGACCTTGAAACTGAATGGGAAAATGACCCATGACTTTCCCCTGTTATGTGTAATCCCACTGTGACATATAAGTCAAGGGTTCCTTACCCTCAAGCCTTGGATGCACCATTCCCTACTAAGAAAGATAAGCAAAGAGATGACATTCTAAAGACATTTAAGCAAGTTAATGTTAATATTTTCTTCTTGGAAGTGATTAGACAGATCCCGACTTATGCTAAGTTCCTTAAAGACGAGTGCATGTTTAAAAGGAAATCCAAAGTTGACAAGTCTAAGAAGGTTCTTCTGTAACAAGTGAGCTCTATTTTGAAAGTTGACACTCCACCTAAGTTCAAAGATCCTGGTGTTCCTACAGTTTCATGCCATATTAGTAATCATAAAATAAAAAAGGCATTTTTGGATTTGGGTCTTCTATTGTTAATTTGATACCTTATTTTGTTTACTTAATGTTGGGATTGGATGAATTGAAACCTTCCAACTTTACTCTTTAGCTTACTGATAAGTTAGTGAGGACTCCTAGGGGGCGAATAGATGATGTCTTGGTTTAGATTGATAAAAGATTCTTTCCTGTTGACTTCATTGTATTGGATATGGGCCTTAGTCATGCTTTTGAGCAGATCCCTTTTATTATAGGATGTCCCTTCTTAGTCACAACTAACGCCACCATTAGCTGTAGGTCAGCAGTGATGGATGTCTCAGTCATGAACATGAGGGTTAGACTCAACGTTCTCAAATCTTCTTCTCAACTTGTGTTTGAAGATGAATCTAAATGCTTCTTTGTTGATGAGATTGATGAAACAATTAAAGAAGCTTTACCTGCTATTCTGAGCAATGATTCTATGGGAACCTGTCTTTCCCAAGGGTACTTGAGATTGTTTAACTTAGGAAGTATAATGGATGAGATGGATTCTACTCTAGATTCCACTCCTCATCTTGAGTCTTCCTTTTAAGTGTCTACTTATGAACTCCTTCCACCTTTGCCAAGTTCTTCTATGCCACCCTTTGTTGTGACCCCACCTATACTTGAGTTAAAACCTCTCTTGGATTCACTCAAGTATGTGTTTTTGAACCCTAAAGAGACCCTACCTATTATTATATCTTTTTTTATCTTATAATCAAGAGAAAGAGTTGATTCATGTCTTGTATGATCATAAGGGTGCTATTAGGTGGTCGATTATTAGTTTGAAAGGGATTAGTCCAACTATTTGCATGCGTATAATTCATTTAGAGGATGATGTCAAACTTGTTAGGCAAATGCAATGTAGACTGAACTCTCACATGAAAGAAGTTGTTTAGAAAGGGGAAGTAAAGCTTTTAGATGCAGATAATATCTATGCTAATTCTAATAGTCAATGGGTCAATCCTATTCAAGTGGTCCGTAGGAAATCTACCATAAGTGTGGTTAAAAATAATGAAGGTGAACTAATACCTGCTTGACAAACCACAGGGCGGAGTGTGTGTGTTGATTACAAAAAGCTGAATTTGTCGCTAGAAAGAACCATTTTCCTCTCCCCTTCATTAATCAAATCTTGGAAAAATAGCTGGACAAAGTTTTTAGTGTTTTCTATATGGGTATTCTGGTTACAACCAAATACCTGTTTATCCTAAGGGCCAAGAGAAAATGACCTTTACATGCCCATTAGGTACATTCACCTATCAGAAGATGCTTTTCGGGTCGTGTAATGCACCTTCCACATTTCCAAGATTCACGATGACCACATTTTTTAATTTTGTGGATTATTTCATGTAGGTGTTTATGGATGATTTCTTTATTTTTGGTTTTTCTTTTGATATGTCTCTTGCTAATTCATCTGCTGTGCTGTGTGAAGAAGTGAATATTGTCTTGAGTTGGAAAAAGAGTCATTTCATGGTCCATAAAAAGAAAATTGAGGTTGATAAAGCCAAGGTTGATTTAATTTGTACTTTTTGTGTTCCTTGTTCTGTGAAGCGAGTTGGATCTTTCCTTGATCATACTGGGTCCTATAGGAGATTATTAAGGATCTTAGTAAAGTGGCTCACCTACTTACTAACCTCCTTACTAAAGATGCTCCTTTTGTGATTGATGAGTCCTGTGTGAAAGCTTTTGAAAACCTTCGCTCTTTATTGGTGTCAGCCCCTATTGTATAGCCCCCTTATTTTCTCTTGCTATTGAGATTATGTGCGATGCATCTAATTTTGCTATTGGGGATTGTTTCGGGTCAAAGGGTGAATAAAATGCCTCATCTCATTTACTATGCTAGTAGAACTCTAATTGATGCCCAGAAGAATTATTTCACTACTGAAAAAGAGCTCCTTGCCATATTTGCACTTGATAAACTTCATCCATTCCTTCTGTGTTCAAAAGTGATTATGTTTACTGACCATGTTGCATTGAAACATGTATTAGCCAAGAATGAAACCAACCTAAGACTCATTAGATGGATTCATTGCTTTAAGAGTTCAACATTGAGATAAAAGATAGGAAATGTTCTGAAAATTTAGTTACATTCCACTTATCTAGAATATTTACTAAGTATACTAATCACTTGGTTGTATTTTATGACCATTTTTCTGATGAGCAATTGTTTGCTGTGACACATGCCCCTCTCCCTTGGTTTGCTCATATTGTAGCCACTGGTCTAAACAAGAAAAGGTAGGCTTTTCTCATAAATAAGACGTTATTATTGGGAAGATCTTTGTCTTTTTAGACATTGTCGTGACCAAGAGGTTCAAGCTATGTCATTGAGAGTGAAATTCATAGTATTCTGATATTTTCTCAGTCTTCTGCATGTGGTAGTCATTTTGGAGGTCATAGGACAGCTGTCAAAGTCATAGAAAGTCGGTTACTCTGGCCTACTCTGTTTAGAGATGCTCACCTTTATGCCTTGTTTGTGAGCGTCGCAGCATACGGGTACTGTGCTGTCATAAGATGATGCCCCATTCCCCTATTCTGATTGTCGANNNATTTTATATGTAAAGCATTAGTTTCATGGGGCATTTCCCTAATCTGTTGGCTTTGTTTACATATTGGTTGCTGTAAATTATATGTCAAAGTGGGTGAAAACTCTGGCTATTAGAACCAATGGCCATAAGGTGGTGGTTAAATTTGTGCAAGAGTGCATTTTCTGTTGATATGGGAGGCTTAGAGCTTTTATTAGTGATGGAGGTAGTCATTTTTGTCATCACTCTCTTGAGGCCTTACTTAGAAAATATTTTGTGACTCACAAAGTAGCTACTCCCTATCACCCCCAGACTAGTGGTCAACTTGAGGTGGTAATTGGGAGATCAAGTCTATACTTGAAAAAACAATTCGACTCAATTGGAAGGACTGGTCTTTGAGATTGCATGATGCTCTATGGGTATGCCTATAAGACTCCCATATGGATGTCTTCTTACTGGCTTCTTTTTAGTAAAACTTATCACTTGCCAGTTGAATTAGAATATGGTGTTTTTTGGTCTATTAACGCTTTTAATTTTGATATGAAACAAGCTGGTTCTAATTTTAGGCTTCAATTAAATGAGTTGGATAAATTACGTAATGAAGGCTATGCGAATGCTAAGATTTGTAATGCCAAAACTAATGCTTTTCATGATAAAATGATTTCTCATAAATCTCTTGAACCTAATCAGAAGGTTTGGCTTTTAATTCCAAGCTTAAATTGTTTTCTGGCAAGTTGAGATGTAGATGAGATGGTTCTTTTTTTGTTTAACAATTGTTTCCCTCTGGGGCGATCCAAATTTTGGATCCCCATGATAGTCATGTTCTTGCTATCAATGATCAACGTTTGAAACCTGTTGTAACTAATGAGATTGAGCTTTGTTTAATTGAGTCCATCAATCTAGTCCACCCAATTTACTATAATTAGTGGATGAGACCTTGTCTGGCTGAAAACATAAAACTTAGCTTGTTGGGAGGCTAGCCAATCTTTTTAGGAGAGTTTGAGTCTTCTGTTTTTGTTTTCTTTTTGGTGTGCTTGTGTTTTTTAGTGTGATGCTTCACTTAGTTTTTAGTATTATGGTTAGTAGTGGTCTTAAAGGTGCGTTCAGAGTTGGATTGTTGGGTTTATAAGCACAAGCTTCCCTCAAGCTGTCAGGTCGTATTGCTCTTTTCTCTATTTTCTTTCTTTATT
>NCQT01059926.1:27288-38152 GCA_002740465.1 Stenocereus thurberi
CGTGACTACCTTTGAGTGTTCTTGTGAGTTTCGAACTTTGTTGAGGCTAGGATACATCAAATTGGTATCAGAGCTTTGGCTACCCTCCTTGTGGACATAAGTTCTAAGCCTAAACACAACCCTTAGCCAAACACAAACCCAACCCACAAAGAACCTTCCACAAAATGTCTTTTAGCCTTACACTAGAGCAAGTGGCCGAAAAGGCCCTTAAGGAGAAGGCCGAACTTGAGGCTCAACTCAAGTATTTGCAAACTCAACTTGGCTAACTCATGGAGGAGAAAAGGACAAAATTATGGAGTTTTAGAAGCTCAAGCGAGCATCATGACTCGGATGATTCTGAGGGAAGCAACCTGGTTAGCGATTCAAGTGAAAAAGAGTATGAACGAAGGCCTAGGTGACATCAAAGGCAAAGAGAACAAAGCTATGGTGATTTCAAAGTTGATATTCCTGAGTTTGAGGGCTAACTTGATTTGGACATGTTCCTTGATTGGTTACAAATGGTTGAAAGAGTCTTCGAACACAAGGATATCTCGAAAAACAAAATGGTAAAACTAGTCGGCTTGAAACTTAGAAAGTATGCTTCCATTTGGTGGTCTAATGTTGTGTTCAAGAGAGTGAAGAAGGGGAAAAGTAACATTAAGGCTTGGGAGCAAATGAAATCCAAACTTAAAGCCAAGTTCTTACCCTCACATTATCTTTAAGATAATTTCCTTAAACTCCATCATCTCAAAAAAGGTTCAAAGAGTGTAGAGGAGTACACTAGGGACTTTGAGCAACTTCTTTTGAAGTGTGATTTAAAGGAGGATGATTCTCAAACCTCGGTTTGTTATTGGAGTGGCCTTGATGAACAAATTGCCCATGTTGTTGAGTTATATCCATACACCTCCCTTGACGGGCTAAGTGCCTTAGCTCACAAAGTTGAAATGCAAAAGAAACTTAAAGGCAAGAACTCCATCCCTAAGCCTAACCCACGGCCTTATGGCTTTCAAAAACCCCCATACACTCCTCAAAAGCCTTTCTCACCCTCAAACTCGAAACCCCCTCAAACCATAGCCCCACAAACACCATGAAAACCCCCACCAAAACCCCCTAGCAAGGTTCGGTGTTTTCATTGTCAAGGCCTTGGACATTATGCATCCGAATGTCCAAACAAAAGGATCGTCTCTTTGGCCCAATATCAAGCTTCCCTAGAGGAGCTAGAAGGTGAAGAGGAGAAGGAGGAAGAAGAGAAAGGAGTGTATATAACCGAAATCATAGAGGAGGTGAAAGAAGGGTCGGATGAAGGAGAGTTGTTAGTGATTAGGAGAGCCTTGAGTGGAATTGCTTCTTAAGAAGATATGGAACAAAGGGAGAATATTTTTCACACTAGATGCACCGTGAGTGGAAAATGTGCTCTCCCATTATTGATGGAGGAAGTTGTGCTAATGTGGCATCCAAAACCATGGTGGACAATCTCAAAATTTCAATCACATCTCATCTAAATCCTTACACAATTCAATGGCTCAATCAAGATAAGGGTTTACAATTCACAACTCGATGTCTACTTCCTTTATCCATTGGAAAAAATTGCAAAGATGAAATTTGGTGTGATATTGTGCCCATTGACACTTATCATATCCTCTGGGGCCAGCCATGGGTTTTTGATAGGAGAGTTATGCATGATGGCCAAATGAATACTTGTACTTTCACGAAAGATCACAAGAAAATCACCCTTACTCCCCTTAAGTGAAGTTTCAGCCACATTCAATGTAGATGACTTGAAAGCTTCCAAAGAAGCCAATTGCCTTGCTAATTTGAGGATCAAATCTTCTCAACTAGGCGAGGATGATGGAGTTCCCACCACCAATGACAGAGAAGAAGGTCCAACAAGTCCAACAAGGTCCACAGCAAGCTCCAAAGTCCAAGCATTGGCTCAGATTGTTGAAGAGAGCTAAAGACATGTAACCGGGTTGAAGGACCAGAAGTTACCCAGTATTGTTCACTTAATTACTTAAGCTGCATTGTGGCTTAAGTCTTGAATTTCTGCATTTTTGGAATCCTTAAGATGTCCACTTTTAGGCCCCAGTATTTAGTTCCAATCATGCACATCATAAGATGGGAGATCAAGGCCTTTTGTTAAACCGGCCGGTTTTGCAGCTAAACTGCATGATTGAATGTTTTAGTGGGATTAGCCAAATTGAACATTGCTCAACCTTGATTTCTTTGTTGGGGAGGGTTTATACACATCTTAAAGTTTCCCCCCATGGCTTGAAAACAAAATCATGCTCACTTTTGCTAAGCCTAAAATAGGTTTAAAAATCGACTCAATTCTGCCCGTGAACCCGGTTTAAAGCAGCACGGTTCATTTGCCTTCATCCATGGGTTTCCTCTTCAGTTGGAAAGGCACACACTGTAGGGCATGGCAGACATCCCTAAGCTTCTGGAACAACAATCATCAGCTGCAACCTTGGGAAGAATGGCCAATAAAAAGCAAGCTGCAAAAGGAGATGTCTCATGGCTCTCATTGGTCAGCCGAAAAGGAGTTCCACTTTACGGTTGGCCCTTTGCTTAATTAAGCTAAAGCTGGTTGAGTTAGGGATAAATAAGCATGATTAAGGTGTAAACATCATTTGTTTTGCTTTCCTTAATGATTTGGATGTAATTTGATTTGGTGTAATTGAGCTTTGTTGATGGAGTCCCCACCACCATTGGCAATGAAGAGGGTCCAACAAGTCCTACAAGGTTCATCTCAAGCTCCAAAGTCCAATCATTAGCTCACACTGTGGAAGAAAGCCTTAAGCAAGCACCCGGGTTCAAAGATCAGTTTTTACCCGGTTTTGTCCACTTGATTACTTAACCTACATTGGGGGTTAAGTCCTGAAATTTTGCATTTTTGGAAACCTTAAGATGTGCCCCTTCAAGTTCCATCATCAATTCCCAATCATACACATAAAATGAGGGGAGATCAAAGTCATTATCTAAACCGGCCAGTTTTGCACGCATTTGGCACAGTTTAATGTTTGAAGGTGATTAACCCATTTAGACCTTGTTTAACCTTAATTTCTTGGTTGGGGGGATTTATATACATCATAAACTTCACCCCCAGGTTTGAAAACTCAATCATACGCACTTTTGCTAAGGTTAAATCAAGTCACAAAATTGGCTAAATTCTGTCCGTGGACCTGGTTTAGGTTGCCGGCTTATTTTTCCTTCATCCATGCGTTTCCTTCACTTTAGCTAAATTGGCACACATCCCAAGGCTTCCAGAAGACTAATAATCAGCTATAGAAGAAGAATTCTTTGAGAAGAGCAACCAACAAGAAAAGGGCAGCAAATGAAGTTGTCCCTTACTTCCTATTGGCCAGTCGAAAAGGGGCCAATGCCTTACGGTTGAGCACATGGCTTAAGCTGGGTTTCCTAGTTGATTAAGCTTAAGGATGAGCTAATTACATTGTAACAATCATTTGTCTTGCTTTCCTAAATGCTTTGAATGTAATTAAGCTAGCTTGAACAATGATTTGTAACTGGTTAGTTATAACCGGGTCATTAGCATAGTTAACACCTTTCCCCCTTAGGAAGGAAAGGTTTAGGGAGGTGCTAGGTTGGTTGTGTGCTTGCTAAGTGTGTAACAAATGGGGAAACATGGCTTTTGCTGGTTCATTATTCAGTTTCAAAGAAGACACTTTGAGAGCATTTGCCTTCTCATCTTTAAATCTTCACTTGCTTATCCTTAATGTGGTCAATTAAGGTGGTGATCAAGTAAGCCCTACCCTTAATTAAGTGGTGTTTCTATATCTTAATATAAGATTAGGGACTCTAAGCTTGCATTTGGTGGTGATTCTGTATCCAAATCGCGAATTTAGCTCTATCCATTTCAATTTATAAGTACACAGGTTTAAGGAAATCAAAACTAAAATTTCAGTTTAAATCGTGAGCTTTATGTTCTTCTAGCTTGGAATTCTTGCTCTTTTGATACCTTCCTTCAATCCACACTCACATACATCATATTTGGTATCAGAGCAAAGGTTTCACCTTGGGCTGGTATGCCCATACCCTTCCTATAACAGTTCACTCATTCCCAAATTGAAGAACACAAACCGGCTGATTTCAGCCTTGTCCAACCAGCAATTTGGCATGGTCACCTCGTGTCCTTCAACACGCCGTGCCACCTTCTGCCCGTGTAGTTCACTTGTCAAAGCAATCAAATTCAAGCATGACTTTAACAAGCATGATTCTAGAGGAGAGGTTTGAAGTTTTGATGAAGCAAAATGAGTTCTTGGCTAGCAAAATTCCAGAGGACTTATAAAACCAACAAGAGACTCAAGCTTAAAATGAATGTTTGAGGAAGCAACTCGGTTTAGTCTTAAAGCAAAAATAAAAATTGAATGAAGACACCCTTCAATTTGAACTAAGAGAACGTGAGCAAGTCTTCAGCCATGAGGTTAAATCCTCAAGTGAAGAAGAACCAATCAGAATAGGCAGGGGAGAGCTACGGTTTCAAGCAAACACTAATGATTTCAGGGTAGAAGTTCCTGAATTTAAAGGTAAGCTTGATCCTGAAGAGTTACTTGATTGGTTACATATAGTTGAAAGAGTTTTTTATTATAAAGACATTCCTGATGATAAGAAAGTTAAGTTAGTGGTCTTGAGACTTATGAAATATGCATCATTATGGTGGATGAATTTGAATGCTAAACGGTTAAGGGGGAGGAAGTCCAAAATCCGTACTTAGGAGAAGATGGAAACCAAACTCAAAGCACGGTTTCTTCCCCCTACCTATGTTAAAGATTGTTACTCGCAACTTCATAACCTTACTCAAGGTAATATGAGCGTTGAAGAGTACACACGTGAGTTTGAAAAGTTGCTAATCAAATGTGACATTCAAGAGCCTAAAGTACAAACCATAGTTAGGTACTTGGGAGGTCTTGATCCTAGGTACTCTAATGTGGTTGAATTCCAATCCTGTGCTTCATTTGATGATGTTTGTGCGTTGGTTCATAAGGTGGAACTACAAAAGAAAGCAAAATAGCCTTTTATGCCTCAAAATTCATGACCTTTAAACCAGAATCAACTTTTTAACAAGGGGAGTTCCAATCCTAGTCCTAAGCCATAAAATCCCTTCCCACAAAGAACCCCAGCACCACAAAGAACCCAAACGCCACAAAATAGGCCTCATCCTAACCCCATGAGCAATAGAAGGTGTTTCAAATGTCAAGGGCTTGGACACATTGCTTCGGAGTGCCCAAACAGGAAAGTCATTACCTTGATCGAGTGGGCAGCTGTGAAAGAAGACTTTGAGAAGGACGAAAAGGCATGTGAAAGTGAGCCAGAACTTGAGGAAACTCAAGATAAAGTTATTAATGAGGCTGATGAAGGAGAACTCATAGTTTTGAGAAGAGTTCTAAGCAATCAAAGGGGAGTTCAAGATGAACAGAGAGCGAACAAATTCCACACACGATGTACCGTACAAGGGAAGGTGTGTTATTTGATTATTGATGGAGGAAGTTGTGCTAATGTAGTTTCTCTAAGCATGATTGAGAAGCTAGGCCTACAAACTATGACTCATCCACATCCTTATGATATCCAATGGTTGAATCAAAGCAAATGAATTCAAGTAAACTCTCGGTGCTTCAGTACTTTTTCTATTGGAAAGAATTACCAAGATAAGTTATAGTGTAATGTGATTCCAATGGATGCTTATCATATGTTGTTAGGGAGACCTTGGATGTATGATAAAAGGGTTATGTATAATGGTTACCTTAATGCTTATTCATTTTCCAAAGATGGCAAGAAGATCACTTTAGCCCCGTTATCCTCATCCAAACTCCACAAAATTCAGCCACAAAAAAAACCCAAACACAAGGATTGTTTGCTGCCTGTGAGTGAACCTATTCTAAAGGCATCTCAGCATGAGTTTAAGGCCTTTAAAGAGTGGATACTAGCATGTAAGATGAATCAGAAAGTTTGTTGCCCACACACCCCATTGCAAGAACACTCGTTGAAAACTTCTATCACTTGTTTCCAGAGGAGATACCTACGGGTTTGCCTCCTAAAAGGGACATTCAACATCACATTGATCTTATTCCAGGTTCCATCCTACCAAACAAGCCAACATATAGGATGAATCCAAAAGATACCATGGAGATTCAAAGACAAGTTGAAGAACTGCAGGAGAAAGGCTTGATATGTGAGTCTTTGAGTCCATGTGCTGTTCTAGCTCTTTTGGCGCCTAAGAAGGATGGAGGAATAAGAATGTGTGTTGATAGTAGCGCTATCAACAAGATCACAATCAAGTATAGGTATCCCACACCTAAGCTTGAAGACATGCTAGATGAGTTGTATGGCTCCAAGGTGTTTTCAAAGATTGATCTTCGAAGTGGATACTACCAAATCAGAATCAAATAAGATGACGAATGGAAGACAACCTTCAAGACCAAAGGTGGACTCTATGAATAGTTGGTAATGCCCTTTGGACTTTCTAATGCACCTAGTACTTTCATAAGATTAATGAATCAGGTGTTCAAACTGTACATTGGAAAGTTTGTAGCAGTATACTTTGATGATATTTTGATCTATTCTAAGAATGAGCATGAACGTCAAGATCATCTAACTCAAGTTATGCTTATCTTAGAACATGAGAAGCTATTTGATAACCTTAAGGAGTGTGCATTTTTTACTCCTGAAGTTACATTTCCTGGTTACATTGTTACTGGTGAAGGTATTAAGCCAGACGAAAGCAAGGTAGAAGCCATTCGGTCCTGGCCTATACCTAAGAGTATACATGATGTCTAAGCTTTCTATGGTTTAGCTTCTTTTTACAGGAGATTCATTCATGGTTTTAGTACCATTATGGCTCCTATAACTGAAGTTATCAAGGGTACATCATTTGTATGGACACCAAAAGCACAGGCTGCCTTTGAAGAGATCAAAGCAAGACTTACTCAAGCACCAGTTCTATCCTTGCCGTGCTACAGTAAGGTCTTTGAAGTGGAATGTGATGCCTCTGGTGTTGGCATTGGTGGAGTTCTTACTCAGGAAGGTAAACCTTTAGCCTTCTTTAATGAGAAATTATGTGATTGTAGAAGAAAGTGCTCCACTTATGATGAAGAATTCTATGCCATTATGAGATGTCTAGAGCATTGGAGTCATTAGCTCATTGCAAGTGAATTTATCTTACATTCTGACCATGAAGCATTGAAGTACATATAAGGGCAGCAGAAGCTGAACTCATGGCACACTAAGTGGCTTGAGTTTATGCAGTCATATCACTTCAACATCAAGTATAAGTCAGGTAAACTCAATCAAGGTGTAGATGCACTATCTTGGAGGTATCTCTTGTCATTTCAATTAGATGCTTATGTACTTGCTTTTGAGCATCTAAAAGCTTTGTATGACAAGGATGAAGACTTTGGGGAATTGTATACTGAATGTTCTAAGCACCCAAAAGGAGACCTTCTAATCCAGGAGGGATTTCTATTTAAGGGTACACGGCTATGTGTACCAAGGTGTAGCACCGGGGAGCTTCTAATCAGGCAAGTCCATGGAGGTTCATTAGCTAGATATTATGGAGCAAACAAGACTATCACCATGCTAGGAGAGCATTACTTCTGGCCAGCTATGGAAAGAGATGTACAAGACATACTTAAAAGGTGTGGAACTTATCAAGTAGCAAAGAGTCATTCACTACCTCACGATTTATATACTCCCTTGCTAATCGCCACTTCACCATGGGTTGATGTAAGTATGGACTTTATTCTTCGATTGCCTAAAACACAAAGGAACAAGGATTCCATTTTTGTTATTGTAGATAGGTTTTCTAGGATGTCTCATTTCATTCCATGTAACAAAACTAATGATGCTGCACGCATTGCTGAATTGTACTTTAGGGAAGTAGCAAGATTGCATGGTATTCCTAGGTCAATTGTTTCTCATAGGAATACCAAGTTTTTGAGTCATTTTTGGATTACTTTGTGGAAAAAGCTAGGTACTAAGCTTAAGTATAGTACTACATATCATCCACAAACTAATGGGCCAACTGAGGTCACCAATCAAACCTTAGGAGCACCCCTGAGAGCTTTGATTAAGCCTCATGCCAAGGCTTGGGATTTGCTTATACCCTATATAGAGTTTGCTTGCAACAGGGCACCCAGCAAGGCTACAAGTCTATCTTCATTCAAGGTGGTCGATGGACTTGATCCCCTTAGTCCACTTGATCTTACACCATAACCAATGAACCAGAAGCCAAGTGCTGATGTAGCATCAAGGGTAGAAGAAATCAAGAAGATTCATGAGTTGGTAAGGGGCAAGATTGAGAAGACTGATGAAGCCTATCAAGTTCAGGCCAACACGCAAAAGAAGAAGATGGTTTTTCAACCTGGAGACCTCGTGTGGATCCACCTTAGAAAAGAGAGATTTCCATCCAAAAGGAAGAATAAGCTCATCCCACGAGCTGATGCTCTCTTTGAGGTTGTTGAACGTATTAATGATAATGCTTATAGGGTTGATTTAACAGGTGACTATGGAGTTTCAGCACATTCAATGTAGCTGACTTGAAAGCATCCCATGAAGACGATTACCTTGCTGATTTGAGGATCAAATCTTCGCAACAAGGGGAGGATGATGGAGTCCCCACCACCATTGATAATGAAGGAGGTCCAACAAGTCCTACAAGGTTCATCTCAAGCTCCAAAGCCCAAGCATTAGTGCACATTGTGGAAGAAAGCCTAAAGCAAGAACTCGAGTTCAAAGATCAATTTTTACCTGGTTTTGTCCACTTGATTACTTAAGCTACATTGTGGCTTAAGTCCTCACATTTTGCATTTTTGGAAACCTTAAGATGTCCCCTTTCAAGCCCCATCATCAATTCCTAATCATACACAAAAAAGGAGGGGAGATGCAAGTCACTTTCTAAACCGGCTAGTTTTGCACCCATTTGGCACGGTTTAATGTTTGAAGGTGATTGACCTATTTCGACCTTGTTTAACCTTAATATCTTAGTTGGGAGGGTTTATATACATCCTAACCTTTACCCCCCAGGTTTTAAAACTCAATCATACTCACTTTTGCTAAGGTTAAATCAAGTCACAAAACCAGCTAAATTCTGTCTATGGACCCGATTGAATGTTGCCGGTTTGTTTTTCCTTCATCCATGGGTTTTCTTGACTTCAATTGAATTGGCACACATCCCAAGGCTTCCAGAAGACTAATAATCAGGTGTAAAAGAAGAACTCTTTGAGAAGATCCAACAATGAGAAAAGGACAGCAAATGAAGTTGTCTCTTACTTCCTATTGGCCAGCCGAAAAAGGGCCAATGCTTTACGACTGAGCACATGGCTTTAGCTGGGTTTGCTGGTTGATTAAGCTTAAAGATGAGCTGATTACACTGTAATGATCATTTGTCTTACTTTCCTTAATGCTTTGAATGTAATTAAGCTTGCTTGAATAATGGTTTGCAACTGGTTAGTTATAACTGGGTCATTAACATAGTTAACACCTTCCCCCCTAGGAAGAGAAGGTTTAGAGAGGTGCTAGCTTGGTTTTGTGCTTGCTAAGTGTGTAACAAAGGGGGAAACACGGCTTTTTCTGGTTCATTTTTCAGTTTGAAAGAAAACGCTTTGAGAGCATTTGCCTTCTCATCTTTAAATCTTCCCTTGGTAATCCTTAATCCGGTCAATTAAGGTGGCGATCAAGTAAGTCCTAACCTTGATTAAATGGTGTTTCTGTATCTTAATCTAAGATTAGGGACCCTAAGCGTGCATTTGGTGGTGATTCTGTATCCAAATCGTGAGTTTAGCCCTATCCATTTCAAGTTACAAGCACACGGGTTCAAGGAAATCAAAATTGAAATTTCAGTTTAAACTGTGAGCTTTGTGTTCTTCTAGCTTGGAATTCTTGCTCTTTTCATACCTTCCTTTAGTCTACACTCACATACATCATTTGTACACGGTTAGCATAAACTGTGAAGATTAGCCTGGTTAATCATTTTCCCTCCTACGAAGGAAACATTTAGGAGTGTGCTAGCTTGGTTGCTTGCTTGCTAGGTTGTAACTTAAGCTACTCACGGCCCTTTTTGCTGGTTCATTACCATTGAATTTCAGAATGCACTTCGAGAGCTTTTGGTTTTGAATTTCAAACACTTCACTTGCTCATCCTTAACTTGGTCGATTGCGATGGTGATCAAGTAAGTCCTAACCTTTGTTTAAGTGGTGATTCTGTATCTTAAATAAGAACTAGGGACCCTAAGCTTGAGTTTGGCGGTGATTCTGTATCCAAACTTCGAGTCTAGCTCTATCATTTTCATTGTTCTTTTATACGTGTTCAAAGCATTGAACCGAATTTCAGTTTGCTTAACTATGTGCCATTACATTCTTGCTTTAGAATTCCTTCTTCCCTTCAAAGATACATCAAACCACGAATAAGTCTCCTGTAGTGTTGGATTGTATAAGGTTTTGATGATAACAAATCCAAGTGTTGTTGTTGTTACAAACAGGCTTTCCAAACAGGTCCTTACTGCTGTTCTCAATGTCTTAAAACTGCTTGACTAATGGATTATCAAGAACAGGTACTCAAGTCAGCGATATAAGAGCAGCCGTGAGGAACAGGTCCTGTGAAGTGTTTGAAGCAGAAACTCGTCTCTCTACAAGATGACTGGTCGAATACAACAAGATGCCTTGATTTGATTTAGTTTTATCTTTTTACACTGTTGTAAATATGTCAATTAGAAAGTCTTAACACACTATTTACTTGAAACGGTTTTGCTTTTTGGAAAATGTTTCGGATCACCTTTCAAAACAATCCTGGAAACAGAGCGGTCAGGGCGTTTCCAGATCAAGCTGCGAAAAAAGTGGTTTTACACGATTTTTTCTTTTGGATTTTGAGCAGCTTC
>NCQT01059959.1:26305-38999 GCA_002740465.1 Stenocereus thurberi
TANNTGGTATACCCAGCTTCAGCCTGGGTCATTGCACTCTTGGGATGACCTCCAAAGGGCATTCTTGGCTCAATTCGTGAGTTCAAAGCGAAAGATTTCTATAATAGACCTTGCCAATACACACCAGAGGCCAAAAGAGAGCGTGAATGACTTCGTTACAAATGGAGGAGTCTACGCTTGCAATGCCCAGAAAAACTTAGCAAACAATCAGCAGTTCAAATATGCACTAACAATTTAGACCCTCAAATTGCTACATACGTTGGCACTGCTGAGCCTTAAAACTTCGATACCCTTGTATCTAAGGCAAGCAATGTAGAAAGACAGCTTCTCTGTCAAAGAAGTACACAACCCAAAAGAGAAGAAAGCAAAAGGCCTATCAAAAAAGGAGATTCAATGGCTCGTCAAAACAAACTCAAGGCTAACCAATGGTGGAAATGCCAACAAAAACATCAAACAAAAGGAAGAAGGCCGATGACTCTCCCTTCAAGAAAGAACGGAAAAGAAATATCCCTTCAATGATGATGATGTCCAAGGGATATTTGAGGAGCTTATGGCTGTAAAAGCCATTTCTCTCCCAGAACCAAAGCGACCTGCTGAAGTCAACAAGACAAATGATCCTAAGTATTGCACATATCACAGGGTCATCAGTCATCCCATAAAGGATTGTGATGCCTTCAAATACATAATCGAAGACACGATCAGGACAGGAGAAATTGAGATAGAAGGAGCTCCAACCAAAGGACCCACTGCATCATCAAATGCAACCTCAACAGTTAAACAGAGGGATGAATCTTATCCATCATCCTTCGAAACTAGTGAAGGGATCCCAACGATATCATTACCACCTCATGCGATACCTATCAAGTTCATTGCTAATGATGATGTAACAATAGTGTGGGCATATCCAGATATGCCTCCTCCTTCACCAAGAGCACCAACCCTATATAATTTCTACCTAGACCCAAGTTTAGAGGCATGGGCAGCATCAGAAGATGATGATGATGATGGCTTTCGGTGGCAAACCTGCTTTAGCAGAAGATCATTTTTAGCAGGGAGTGGACTGAACTTCTCAATCCCTATGAGTCAAAATGATAGAAAGAAGCCGCTACCAAAGAAAAAAAAAAAGAAGAACAAGACAAACAAATCGACGGCCAAAAAGAAGCCAGAGATGACCTCCGAAGAGGAGTACGTACTGCCGGTTAAGACCCCTTTTATTTTAGGTGATTACATCCCTAAGAGTTTTTTCAGCAGTGACTCCTCGGATGATGACCTTGCAGAAAGGGAAATAGCCCAGTGTTGTATGGTTTTATAGGCTGGTGAATGTCAAGAAGTGAACAAGCCCGCAAATACCATTAAAGAAGTGGACCAAATAACTCTTAGGTCCGATCATCAACTCCAGCCACCAAAATCAGTGGGGAAAGAGAAGAAGAAAGAAATAACACTAGACATACCACTAATATCGGAGAATACTAAAGAAAAGGGCAAAGAGAAAGTAATTTCCTCAAGCTCAACTAGCAAAAGCACTGCTAAGAACAATCAGTTAACTAAGGAGTCTAAGAAAGATCTTCCTATCCTAGTTCCTTTTCAAGTTCGCCAAGGGTCTTATAAGAAAAAGGTTCGTTATGATGTCATTTCTCATCTCAAGTGAATCCCAGTGTGCCTAAGTATCTACGACGCTTTATAAATGTCCAAAGAGCTAAGAAGGGCACTTATTCAGGAGTTAATGAATCCTAACGACTACAAAGATCAAGTAGACCCTATTGAAGTAGATGAGGTGTTGTCCTCTCCTTTAAACTAGTGTGCTGCATGCATGGCTTGCATAACGTTCTCTGATGAAGACCTCCAGTTGGGGTCTGCAAATCATAATAGGCCTTTATATGTCACCAGTATGATCGGGGATAAAATGATAAATTGAATTCCACTTAACTGTGGTTCCGCAGTCAACCTTCTCCTATTAAGGGTGTTCAAGGCAATAGGGATAACACCAAATCAGTTATCCCCAATTTTGCTCACAATACAAGGATTTAATTAGGTGGGGTGGAAGGCCGTAGGCACTATTGCTTTGAAAGTTGAGTTAGATGACCTCTACACAGATGCTCTCTTTCCTATAATAGGTGCTGATACTTCTTACAATGCCCTACTCAGGTGACCACGGCTTTATACTAGCAAGGATATTGCCTCGACTCTTCACCAGTTTCTGAAATACACTAACCAGCATGGCAACGAGAAAACAATCTGTGGGGATACAAATCCTTTTCATGGGGAAGGCGTTAATTACGCTGATGCCAAGTTTTACAAATCGTTAGATTCTGAAACCTCTCAAGTGTCTTCAGACCTAAAAGGGCGCAACCAAAAAGAAAAGCCCATAGCTCTTACTTTGCCTCAGAAGGTCATTCGAGTTGTTAGCAATTATGCTTGTGAAGCCAAAGAATATCAATCCCCATAATCAAAGGTGTTGTTCAAATACACGCCTAAGGAGAAAGCAAAGGCTGGACAAAAGGCCTTGACACCGATAAAAGAAATTGTGAACTCTCTTGTCACAAGTTACACTTTTCCCCTTCGACGAATCGACCAGTCAGTGCCTGCAGAAAACTTAGTCATAAGAACATCACTCAGTAACAAGAGAATAGTTTTAAGAGAAAACTCATCAAATTCTCCAACAGAAGCATCCTTTTCAACCGGTCCACCTCCAGGAAGACCATCACCGTCTTAAAGAAGGTGAAAAAAAGACAAGATTTGACGAAGCCAACAAGTAAATAAACATCTCTCATAAAGGTGGAGTTCTTAAAGCCTATGCAATAAATGACTTGGTTTTCACACCCCAAGAACAAGAGTTATTCTCTCAGGACAAATAGGTACAACCTTGAGTCTCAGTTTTTCAAAGGCTTGGGAAAGTCAATGAACCCAAACAAAAGAGCATCCGAGGCAGAAAGCAAAGGAAGTGGAAGTTGAAAAAAAAAGGCAACAGCCTAGAAGCTTTGTTTGGGTTCGTAAACAAAATGAAGTCGAGCAAGCAAACCAAGTTAATGTTGTTTTTATCAGAGACGAGGATGATGCTCAATTTTTTTAACTTCCTTGTCAAGAATCTCCCAAACATCAAAGGGTTGCCATGATAGACTCGGAAATGTGTGTGTTCATGTTCATTCACCTAAAAGCTTAAATGGCAACTTAACTCTTGAACAGGAGCCCTCTCAAGACTTTGTTGAGGTTATTCAACTTGTACCTCCAGAAATAGAAGATGACAGTCAAGCAACAATTGACCAGCTTTAGGAGATAAATTTGGGAACAACTAATGAACCCAAGCTAATTTTTATGAGTGCCATGCTAAATGATAAAGAAGTGGCGCAATATGAACAACTCCTCCAAGAATACAAAGACGTATTTGCTTGGGGCTATCAAGACATGTCGGGCTTGGATCCAAATGTCGCTGTTCATAATAAAGCAGCCTCAGCGGCACTTTCATCCCGAGTTGACAATCCAAATAAATGTTGAGGTGGACAAGCTCATAATGGCTAACTTCATTCACGAAGTTCAATACCCAACTTGGTTGGCTAACATTATCCGCATTCGAAAAAAGAATGGTCAACTCCGTATACGTGTAGATTTCAGGGATTTAAACAATGCATATCCGAAGGATGATTTCCCACTACCAATCACCAAGCTCCTAGGGGATGCCACTATGGAGTTTGGTGCTTTGTCCATCATGGATGGTTTCTCGGGGTACAATCAAATCAAAATGGACCCCGAAGAAATTAACAGCCTTTCGGATACCACAAGGCATATGCTACTATACAGTAATGCTGTTTAGTTTAAAAAATGCCGGGGCCACCTACTAGAGAACCATGATGATTATTTTTCGTGATTTTCTCCACAACCTCGTTGAATATTATGTCGATGACTTGGTTGTAAAAGCAAAAGACAGAGAAAATCATCCATATGACCTTAAGAGGGTCTTTAAAAAGCTTCATCAACATCAGCTTAAGATGAAGCCCTTAAAATGTGTCACCTCAGGGAAAATTTTCGGCTTTGTTTTTTGGACAGAAGGAATAGAAATTGATCCTAACAAAGTCACAGCCATAATTCAAATGTCCCCTCTAAGAAATTTAAGGGAATTACGAGGATTACAAGGAAGGTTAGCTTACATAAGGCGGTTCATCTCAAATTTGTCAGGAAGGTGCTAAGCTTTCACAAGACTCCTGAAAAAGGATACACCTTTCATTTGGGATCAAACTTGTCAAAATATTTTTAAAAGCATCAAACAGTATCTAACAAAGCCGCTTGTCCTAATAGGTCCGGTACAAGGAAGACCCTTAATAGTATACATAGCAACCCTCAAATGGTCTTTAGGGGCTATGCTGGCTCAATGTAAGGATGAAGGGAAAGAAAATGCCTTGTACTATATCAGCTGAACAATGATGGGTGCAGAAGTGAATTACTCTTCCATGGAAAAAATTTGCCTTGTCTTGGCTTTCGCTGTTCAAAAGTTACGACACTACCTGATGTCCCATCAAATCATTNNAGTCTCAAAGGCAGACCTGCTAAGATATATATTATCTAAGTACATGCTATCGGGGAGATTGGCCAAATGGGCAATGCTTTTGGCGCCTTTTGACATCAAGTTCATGTCTCAAAAGGTAGTAAAGGGACAAGTCATAGCTGATTTCATAGTGTCGCACCCATCTCCAGATAGTACGAAACTACCCTATGATCTGCCAGACGATGAAGTTATGTTTGCTGAAATTAAAGTTTGGCAGTTATATTTTGATGGGCAGCAAGGAGTCAGGGAGCTGGAGTAGGGATTGTGTTCGTCACACCATCAGAAGGACTTATCCCTTATTCATTCTCTCTCCTTAGGATCAGTTCAAAAAATGTGGCTGAATATGAGGCAGTCATCATTGGCCTCGAATTGGCCCTTGAAATGCACATTGACCAGCTTGAAGTATTTGGTGATTCTCAGTTAATCATCCGACAAATAAACGATCAATACGAAGTAAAAAATGACAAATCGGTACCTCTTTACCAAAGGCAAGTGTCTCATGAACCAGTTCCTATAGGTAGAGGTTAGGCATGTGCTAAGGTTCAAAAATGATAAAGCAGATGTCGTAGCAAAGTTAGCTGCTTCACTGACACTTCCTGATGAAAGGTAAGTTCAAATAACAATAAGGGAACGTCATTTGTTGGCCTTAGCCTTAGACCGTTTTGATGAAATAGAAGAAACAAATGTGGTCTCAGTTTTAGAGGTCGAAGAAGAGGTAGACTGGAGGTAACCTCTTATTGAGTACATCCAACATGGCATTTTACCCACTGACCCAAAGAAAAGGATAGATGTGAAATGACAAGCACTAAGGTTTACATATAAAAATAACACTTTATACCGAAAAGCTTTTGAAGGGGTGTTACTTAGATGCTTGTCAAGAGAGGAAGTGACTTATGCCCTAAATGAAGTCCATATTGGGGCATGTGACACTGATCAAGCAGGTCCAAAACTTGTTAACCAAATCAAAAGGTTGGGCTATTATTGGCCAATTACGGTTCAAGTCGCAATAAAATTTGCTAAAGCTTTCCAAGCTTGATAAATACATGGAGATTTCATCCACCAGCCACGACAATTACTCCATCCAAATATATTATCTTGTCCCTTCCATGCATAGGGACTCGAAGTGATAGGACCTTTCAAGCCATCCTCCTCTTGTGCCCACGTGTTTATTTTGGCAACCATAGACTATTTTTCAAAGTGGGTTGAAGCCATTCCGTGAAGAGAAGTAGGGGCAAAGCAAGTCGCTGACTTCACTAGGACCTATCTCACGTACAGATATGGAGTCCCACACAAAATCATTTCAGACAATGCCCTCTACTTTAAAAATCAAGTAGTGATAAGGCTTGTAAAAAAGTACAAGTTTAGGCACAGTTTCTCATCAAGTTACAATCCATCATCAAATGGTCAAGCTGAGGCATTCAATAAAATACTTTGCAAGATCCTACAGAAAATGGTCTTAGTATCAAGGAGAGATTTGCATGAACGACTACCAGAAGCGTTATGGGCTTATCGAACCACAGTTTAAACTGCGACTGGTTGTACGCCCTATAACTTGGTTTTCGATTCGGAAGCTGTGCTACCCTTTGAGGTGCAATTACTTTCCCTAAGAGCGGCCATGCAATTCACTAATGCAGATGAAAATACTCAAGTTAGATTGGCTGAACTGGAAGCATTAGATGAGTGTCGATTAATGGCTCAACAAAAGCTTGAAATTTATCAAGCTCAAATGGCTGGTGCATTCAACAAGTAAGTCAAGTTTCGCTCATTTGGCATTGGTGATTCGGTCTTAACAATAAGGAGACCTATTGTCATCAATTGAAAGACCCAAGGAAAATTTGAGTCCAAATAGGAGGGCCCCTATGTAATTACCAAGGTTTTTCCTAAGGGGGCATATATGCTCTAAAATCATGATGGACAAATAGTATATACTTGTGTCAATAGCAAATTTGTAAAGAAATTCTTTACTTGAAGTTTCTGGATAGATGAATTGCATTGAACTACGAAAGGCCTGATTCCTCAAAAAGGGGGCACGTAGGCAGTCTAACTTCAGACTGGATCTAGCAACAAAAATAAATAAATCCCCTTTTCCCCCGCATGTTATGTATCAAATGATCATGTGATGTTTATAGTGAGAATTATTTATTAATCACTCTTTATTGTGTAATTATTTTGATTTTCGTTAAGGGGGAAAATGAACTAAAAAAGACAAAAAGAAAGAAAAAAAGAAAAGTGAAGAGATGTTTAGACTTTATTGCAATAGCATAAATGGTAAAGTACAAAATGGACTGAAGGTCAGAAATATAAATGTAAAAGAATTAAACAAAACAAAACAAGTCTAAACATTATTAAAGGAGATTACGAAGCCAATCAAACTCTTGAGATGGTTCTTCTCCTTCTCCAAGTCCCACAGCTTGGAGAATCCAGCTTCGGCCAAGTCCACTTTCACCTGTTCTGCTTCCTTTTTCTTCAAATCTAGAGAGAATTTCAACTTGCTCTCTGCTTCGATTAAACCCTGCTGCTGAATGGTTAAATTCTCTCGCATTTTGCGAATCCGCTCCTCTTCCGTCAAGACCTCCTGCTCCTTAGCTTTAAGCTTTGAAGCTTTACTGGACAGGTTATTGAGTTGATCTTCAATATGAGCAATCTCAGAAGAACAAGTGAGATCTTGGTCAGACAAAGCTTTTACCCGATCAACATCCATTAATTCTTCGATCTTTACAGTAGTCTCAACTATACCAAATATCTCCTGTATCTTGGAGGAAAGCCAACAAATCTCTGTTGTACTAAGCTTATAAATGTCAATCATGGAGCGAAGTGCACTCAAGGATTAAGAAACTCATGCTCTGCTAGCTACAAGTACTTGGCAGAGCCACGATTAGAAATAATACCAATGATCACCTCTACTCCTTTGAGAATGCTCTGTCGGACCCAATCTTCCTTCAAGTTGCAAAAAAAGCTGGCCAAGGAAGTACGGATGCTTTGAATAGGCACGGCTTCAACAAGTCATCATAAGTGTCAAGCATAGGAATGATAGTAGTTACAACTGCATCAGAATGCTCTACTATAGTGAAAGATGCTTTATGTAGAAGTACTCCAATTTTTTTTTGTGAGGGCATCTTGTTCCCTGGTCAGTAAAAGTATTCAAGTCTATGATAGGCAAATTTTTAAATCCTGTTCCATCTCCCATATCAGAATCATCAAATTGATTAGGGCGGTTATAACGAGCCCTCTTGAGGTTTATTTCAATGGGTGATTGATCACGAGAAATTGCTGTGGCAGGTGATTGATCATTGGGGGTCCTTTTATTTTTCTTCTTCTTCTGTGGCCTTTTGTTGCCTCCAGAAATCATGGGTTTTCCTTTTTCAAAGGATGATACTGAAGGTTTCTCCTTGGTACAATTGTTGCCCATAACTCCCGAAATTTCGACAGCTCCAGGAACAAACTCACAGAGAAGGTGCAGGTGACCAATAATGTAAACAGCTTTCCTCAAAAGCTCGTTGTTATTCGTTGTAGCCCAGTGAACCTTTTCAACTGACTGGCTTACATAAGGAGTGCTGATTTTTGTCCACCAACTACGGTAATCCCAAGAATACACTTCTTTATAATAGGAAGGNNAAACATAGAATTTAGCCCCCGTATCTCGCCTTTGAAGATTAGCATCGTCTTATGCAAGATCCATTATGCTCTTTTGCTGTCGGAGGGCTCTGATAAAGTTTAAGTGATTAGATAGAACCCGTTGATCGAATCCAAATTGGCGAGCAAATCAGTTGGGATAATAGGGTTCCAAAAGCAATTCGGCTCCAACACGCACGGGAAGCACAGCAGACTGAATAGATAAGAGAAATTTAGTATCCTCCTCTGGTAGCCCCATGTCAATCACGTCTTGCCCATTACGAGAGTCCTCACGATAAGAGTTAGCTTTAAGAGAAAGATATCTCCCATCCCTGAAAATATATCTAGCTTGGGGTAAGGAAAGTTTATTGCCAAGCAATCCAGCATAATGAACAAGAGTGGGAAAGTCACCAGGGCAGTCGCTCTTGGGCGACGACGGTATAAACAAGTAAATAACTCCGCTAACCAACCTATTACATAGTGGTTGGGAAAAATTACGTTAGCTTTACTAGGATGGTCCGGATCACTTGCTGCCTCTCCTAAGCCGTGATAGAATAGCCAAGCACCGTTGGGGCCAAATAAATTCTTTGCCCAGAAGCCATCAACACAGCCATTACAAATGTTTCTGGCCTTATGACTTCCTTACCATGAGGCAAGACAAAGCAACTCAACCTAAAGGCTAAGAAAGCAGCAAGTTCACCTTCAGTTGTAACATTCAAGTCCGCTATTCACTCTTGACGCGAGATGCGAAGGGGGCTCCTTTTCTTGGTCTCAACTTTCTCTTTCTCAGAGTTTGTTTGTTCCCCATATGCAAAGTAAACCAAATATTCTCTGTGAAAATGGTCCAACTAGAGGTCACAATAATATGCTTAACTTTATGAAACTCACACAGTTTAGCATAAATCCGCAGCAACTCAACAACTGTGGCAGGATATTTATTATGGCCCACCAAATCTTTATTTGGCAGCAAGAATTCCTTATATATAGCTCCAAGAATGGATAAACCTCCAATCTGCTCCAAGTCATAAAGTGAAATCCCAACTTCACCTGCATCATGGTGAAGGGTATTGGTTAGTGGACCCCAAAGTTCACAGAAAGCCCTCCATACATTTGCGTCAAAGTGATATGAGAATTGGGATACATTAACGGCACCAAATATGCCCACCTGTTTCAAAGGTTCTTCAAAATGGGTGAGTGTTCTTTTGGTCCATTCAATCACTCGTATCATAAAGTTAAGCAACCTCAAAATAAAGTTAAGCAACCTCAAAATTGAAAGGTTAATTCCCAATTCCTTCTTTCAATAAGAAGCCTGTGTAAGGCCGAGTAAAATTCCGCCTCAGCAGGGTATTTCGGGGCCACGACGTCTAGTATTAATTTTATCAAGAACAGTGGCATTTAAATAGTTCTCATAATCCTTACTTACATTGACACATTTTTTTTCGTGATTCCGACGATAACGAAATGTCCCTTGCTTGACTCTAACTTCCTGACCAAGATAGATGTTAAGGCAAAGGAAGGAGTCCCATTGAGACTTCGCAAAGAGTTTGAACGTCGATAATAAGGCCCGTAGCCGCATTCTCGCCCATCTTGAAATGGAGCTCTTTCGTTGCCAAGCATCCTGTCCATAATTGCTAATTATCTTCTACCGAAAAAAAGGTTGTCTAATTAATGGATGACAGAGGAGCTTATAAAATGCATGCATCGTTCGTGTTATCAATGTCTTAACACAAACGACACACGGGGGCAACTGTTAAACATGAAACTTTGCTAAAAGTATAATTGCCAAAATTAACAATGAATAGATTTATTGCGAATGCGCCACAAAAAAGAGGGTTAAAAGTTAAGTAGAGACTTTTGCTTTTGTTTTTAAACAAAATTTTTAGTACATTGTATAGTTGATTTAAGAAAGTACAAAATCAAGTAAAAAAAAGAATAGGAAAAAAGTCATAATCCTCACCCCTGATGTGAGTTTTGAAAAAAAAAAAATGGCTTCCTAAAACCTAATGAGATAAATTATGGGTTTGGCTAATCAATCACTTTAGTTGCTTCGGGAAGGGGTCTCAGAAGGCCTTTATCTTCAACAAATATAAGAGAATTAAAAAAAAAGGCATCATAAATATTGAAGATGGAGGTTAGTCAAAGTGGTTCCCGGTTCCCCTCGTCCTCCATAATGATGATTTGTGCAGTAAAAGTTAGGAGCCAAAATAACTGTTCTTTATTTCCTTATAAAAGCTGAGTATCAGACCAAGAAAAGGAGGGAGACTAAAAAGGGTAGAGAGAGGAAAAAACAAAGGAAACCCATAAAAAACCAGAGCACAAAGCAAATGGAGCAGCCAGGAAGAAAAAAAAGAAGAAGAAGAATAAGAAGTAGTAGTTCAATAAGCAACAAGTATATCCTCTACAAGCCAAATCAGAATGCTACAGCTTGAAGGTAAGGAGAACATCGACTCGTTCACTATACTACCTTTGAAGCTTGGTGACTTTGATTTCTTCTCAAGTATGAACCATTGTTAACCGAACAGATAGATTTGGATCACTAAAAAAGTGAACAGCAACTACGAACCAGGTTATGTCTGAGCCCGATTCTCAAATCATCACGCCAAATTCGGGTTCTTTCGGACTCATAAGATGAAATCGAATCCTATCGGAACCTAGATTTTGCTAAACCCATAAGTTGAGGGATCCTACCGGATCTCAAGTCCTACTAGACTCACAAACTCTATGGATTCCGCCGAATCCCAAGTCCTGCCAGACTCACAAAATCTACAGATTCTGCCGAATCCCATGTCCTGTTGGACCTATCAAACTATGAGTTGGATTCAAAAAGATATATGAATTTGGTTTCGATGGGAGATTTTATAAATTTAGAGGTTAGAAGATACATGATTTGTTGGCATTGTAAATGAAGAACTGAGTTAAGTTCGACAAAAATGAATAAAAAATGAGGAAGATGACGATGGGTACTTGATGAGCTCATCAATCACCATTCCGTCATAGGCTTGCTTAGCCAATGAATTAAAAAAAAGGCTAGAGATCATGTTTTTACATAAATGGTTTCCACACATTTTTTGAAGTTGTAGGGGGTTCCTTTCCACAATTAATTTGGGTTAGGAGATTAAAAAAAAATAGAATGAGAAAAAGTCTTCTAAACACACTTGATACAAATTGATTACTGTAAATCACAATTTCAAGTGGGTGTGTCAAATTCTCATCACAAGTGGAATGCAAACAGAGATTTGCTCCAAGGAGGGGGACGGTTAAGTGATCTTTAAGAATTAAAAAATATATATATAAATAAATAAATTTTATCAACATCCACAATTGCCAATGCCACGCAGTCTCAAATAATCAAAGAAAAAACTGCTTGATAATTTACATTATACAGGAAGTTGGGTATTACAATTTTCATATGGGTCATTCATACCTTCTATTGAGTTGTGAAGGTAAAAAAAAAAAAAAAAAGGAGAAGAGAGGAACAATAGGAACATAGAATTGAGATAATAAAACAGTGAAGCGTTATGTATAACTTGTGGAGTCGAAACCTAGTGATGAAAGGTTAATGACTATGAGTAGGACTCTGTTTTAAAGATCTTAGAATTCTAATCTGATGCAGTCTACCCATCTCGATAAAAAAAATATTAAAAAAAGGAGAGAGTCCGTAGGGGATCAATCTGGAGTTGTGAGTTTAAAAAAATAAATAAAAAAGGAGGAAGGTGATCAACATGATAAAGATTGATGTTGTTTGGGAATGTGGATGCCGACCCAGTATAAAATAAATAAACTGGGAAGGTGCTTTGCATTGAAATAGTGCTCTGCATTTGAAATTAAAAACGTTGATCATTTAACTAGGACTTACATTTTGACAGAGCTCTAAATATAGAGCATTAAATTTGTACCCACTGATTCTTAATGGATGTATATAATATTTATGCATCTTTTTTTAGGGGTATAAATAAAGTATGTACAAGTTAAGTACCACGAGAACTACGGCGACTTGGTTCCAATAACGATACGTAGGAAGCCCGTTATAAAACTTTCGGGTTCAGTCTAAATTGGAGTCCTCAAACCAATACCCCTCTCTTCATAAAAAAATAATAATAATTTTTCCAAAGTCGATTGGACCTTACCCGTTCAAACACCGAAAAATAACGCCCCCCAATATAGAAGCCGACCCTCTCAAATTTCCAAGTCCAAGAAATGGACCGAAAAAACCATTATTCGTTTTCCCCCTCTTTAATAAAAAGGCTACAGTTATAGTTCAGTGACTTTTTGTTACACGTTATGTAACCAAAATAAATTAAAAAAAAGATTGAGCCTTTCAAAAAGTTGAAGACTTTTTTTTAAAAAATAATAAGGCAAAATAGATCAAACCTAAGTCAAACATACAACGAAGCTTATTAAATTTTCCCCGTCCACAAAGTAAGCCTCAACAAAATCTGGGTCAAAAACCATGCCGATTTGATCTCACAAAGAGTGCGTAGGAAGCCCTTCAATAAAGTTTGGGTGCAATTGGATGTCAATATATATATACATACATATATATAT
>NCQT01059963.1:4221-19811 GCA_002740465.1 Stenocereus thurberi
GAACTGCATGCTAGTGTGGCATATACGGAAACGGCCAAGGCCATGTGAGATGACTTAAAGAGACAATATGCAATCGCCAATATCCCCAAAATCTAACAATCGTAAACTGAGATAGCCGCTTGCAAACGAGAGGGCTCGAGGTGCTTGAATTCTTCACATGTAGAATGAGTTGGGAAATTACATCAAAATTCCTAGTTGTATGTGCGGAAAGTGTGAATGTAACATTAGTGACAGAGTGCGCCCATCAATTGTTGATGAGATTAGATGATGAGCTTTACTCCACGATGTTGGTCCAATTTAGCTAGTTAAATCACCCTAGAGGGAGGTGAATATGGTGATAATCGAAGTCACAAAATAATCAAAATAGAAAATGTGGAAAACTAATTGTGGACAAAACACCCAATTTATAGAGGTTCGACCATGCCTAGTCCGCTGCCCATAGGCGCCCCTCGTCGATAGGATTTTGAACCTCTTTCTTTTATTGGGTTGGTCAATTATACATGATTCATTAATCATACAACCTACGAATTGAACCTACAACTCTAGGCGTCCCCACATACGCATTGCTCCCCAACTATACTCGGGTAGTCGGCCCTCCGACTAATCAATCCAACCAAATACAAAGAAATATAGCAAAATACACTTTATAACAAGAAGTAAATAAACACAATAGATATGCCAATATAAGTTCCATGTATCTCTCAACGTGGTCGTCTTCTTAATTTGCAAGTGCAGCTTTCTTTCTTCTCATTCTTTGCTTGTGCTCTCTTGTATCGCTTTCAGCTGCAAGGACCTCTCCTTTTTATAGCAAATGGAATTGAAGTAGCTATTACGTTCAAAAAGGAGAAGAAAACCTTCAGCTGGTCTTCAAGCCCTTGGATCCAACTTCAAGGCGTTGAATTGCGACTAATTTTAGTAACAACAAGTCCCAAAATCTTCAACGGCAAATTACTGATTCTTCAACGGCTAATTTATGATTCTGCTCGGAGATTTAGCTTATCAAATCTGTTCGTTGCTATTTCTAGGTCAAAAAACAACTAGAATTTAATTTCAAAAGATATGGCCATATTTAAAGAATCATAATCTCATATTCAAATTTGAATCACACAATATAATATTATAAAAATCACATATTCAAATTTGAATTCTATATAAATCATCTCAAGATATTGTGGCGACTTTTATCAACTTAATTAAGCAATATGCACTAGCATGCCAATATTCACTTAGAATCATGCCAATATGCACTAGCATGCTAATATATCAATCGATTAAATCTCTTTTTGTCTTTCATCAAAACATATTAACAAACTCATTGTGAGCCTCAAGAAAGCCAACACATGGTTTGATGTCAAATGCTTGCCTTGGATCCTCTACCTCCCATCAACAAAATTTTTAGTATGGTACAGCAAGAGGAGAACCACAATAAATTAATGATCAAAATAGACGTTAGTACCGAGTAAGCTTTGGCCTTTGCTGTGACAGGACATCGCACAATGGTCGAAAAGGGAAGTTGTAAGCATTGTGGACGATATGGACATGATGAAGCCAACAAGTACGAAATCATAGGCTACTCGGCACATGGGGCCAGTCGCAGTCGTGGAAGAGGAGGCTACGGCCAGGGTCGCGGGGTTGGGTGAGAAGCGCTCATGCAACCGTGACCGAGGCAGCAATAGACCCGAGCAACAGCGAAGCAAACCAGATGCCAAATAAGGTGGTCATAACCGGACTTTCCTCGAAAAAATCACAAAGGCTCTTAAGCTGGATTGACACTCCAAAATCGAGGCTATGAGATGCTATCAGGTGAAGGTCTTTGGATGCTAGATAATGACCCTTCTTGCCATTATGACTAGTGACTTAAATTTAATTGATGAAATTCGGGATGTGGTGCCTGTTGGCGTGGAATTACCAAATGGAAAAAAGTTTGTAGCTAGCGAGAAGGGCATGATCATCTTAGGAACCATTATGAAGCTTAGTAATGTGTTATACGCTCCTGACTTACATTGAATTTAATTTCATTTACTCAAATATATAGAGATTTGAATTGTTTTATGACATTTTATGATGATATTTGTGCATTATAGGACTGCACCTTGATGACCCTAAGGGGCCCATTGCTACAAAGAGGTGCCACAAGAGAACGTTCAAGTTAATGGCCATTGAAGTCACTCATGTATGACACCCTTACTTGGGGCATCCATCCAGTGAAGTTCCAAGTCTTCTTCCTAATCATTTAGGAGTCAGTATGAAGGACAATAAATTGGGTATTTATGATATTTGTTTTAGAGCCAAACAAACTTCGAGTTAGTTTTTTCATCGTGAAAGTAAAGCGGATGGTTTTAATCCATTGCGATATTTGGGTCCTTATAGGGAAGCCTCGTTTTGTGGAGCTCACTATTTTCAAACAATTATGGATGATGCAAGTTGGACTACTTAGGTATACTTAATGAAAAATAGAAGTGAAACTAGCAGTTTACTAAAAAGGTCCGTGGCCATTATTGAAGATCAATTTGGAAAAGGAATCAAAATAGTTGGAAGTGACAACAAGTCCGAATTTATAGCTGACCCTATGCTCCAATTTTATGCCGAGAATGGATTGATTCAACAAAGAAGTTGTGTAGGTACCCTCCAACAAAACAGTAGGGTTGAATGTAAACATCGTCATGCTCTAGATGTTGCTAGGGCCTTACGATTCCAAGCAAACCTACCTATTCAATTTTGGAGTAAATGTCCTATGACAGCTGTTTATCTCATAAATAGGAGTCCAAGTCGGTTACTTAAGGGAAAAACTCCTTATGAGGTGATGTATCATCAACAACCAGCTTATGACCATATACAAGTTTTTTAGAGCTTATCTTGTGTTCAAAACAAGTTACGACTAATGATAAATTGCTTCAAAAAGTCGTAAATGTGTGTTCATTGGATATCCTTTTGGGCGAAAGGGGTACATGGTATATGATCTTGAGGCCAACACAATTTTTGTAAGTCGCGATGTTGTGTTCCACAAAGCAGTTTTCCCACTTGGGTCATCACAACACTCGTCTACACATTCTGGTTGCAAGATGTATCCTCAAAACTGGAAGATAAGGCTCCGTTCTTTGATGATGATGTCTCAGATTTTGATCAGGCTCTAGATGAAGGGGGGATGTGAGCCCACTACTTGTGGCCTCTGTGCGAGGCCTCCAAAGCCCACGGTCCAGCTCTGAGCCCATCGTCCCTCCAAGCCCAGCAGCCTCCGAACAACCTGGGCTGCCTTAGGCTAATTCTACTGCAAATTGAGGCCTCGCTAAACAGCATAGACGTTGCAAACAAGAGTGTCGCAGCCTGCCCCATCTGGACGAATATCTATGTTATCATTCCTGTCCAATAGACCCCTCTCGCCACGCCAACTAAATCTGAAATGGATCCTCAGGTACACGGTATCCAATCGGTAATTATGTCACTTGCAATAATTTCTCTGATATTCACTGAAATTTTATTCCTACTATTACTAAAATTGTTGAGCCTAAGTTTTATCATGAAGCAGTTCAAGATCATCATTGGAGGCAAGCCATAAGGGAGGAAATTTTTGCATTGGAGAAAAATCATATGTGGGATATTATAGATTTGCCACCCATAAAGAAATCCATTAGTTGCAAATGGGTCTATCGAGTCAAGTACAATTTCGATGGTTCAGTTCAGCATTTTAAAGCTCGCTTAGCTAGTCGTGGTGATCACCAAGTCGAGGTCTTTGATTATAATGAGAATTTTGCCCTCGTCGCTAAAATGACTAGTGTTCGCTGGTTTGTTAGTGTTGCTGCTGCAAAAGGTTGAGAAATGCACCAGATGGATGTAAACAATGTATTCCTGCGTGGCGATCTTAAGGAACAAGTCTACATAAGCATGGCGTCTAGATTCACTTGTGGACGGTCTAATCAAGTTTGCAAGGTTCAGAAATCATTATGTGGGTACGGCAAGCACATTGATAATGGTTTGCCAACCTCTCATCTAAGCTCGATGGGTATGCGTTTACTTGCTCATGTGCAAAATATTCTCTTTTTCACTTACAGAAAGGGTGATATTTTCTTAGCGTTATTAGTCTATGTTGATGACATTGTTCTTCTCGGAAACAACGCTAAAGCACGTAACACATTCAAGGCTTATTTGAATGGTTGTTTTAGCATCAAGGATCTTGGCCCTCTAAAATACTTTCTTGGCATTGAAGTAGCTCGTGGGCCACAGGGAATGTTTCTAAGTTAGACCAAATATGCCTTGGAAATTGTTGATGACTATGCAGTCCTAGGGGCCAAGCCTGCTGATTTCCAACTTGAAGCAAATCATAAACTTGCCCTAGCTAATGGACTGTTATTAAATTATGCGAGCAGATATCGCATGTTGATTGGGCATGCTTATTTATTTGGCTATCACTCGACTCGGCCCAAGCTATATGTTGCACAGATTTTGTCTCATTTCATGCAAGCACCTTGGGCTGAACACATGGATGTTGCCATGATAGTATTACGATATTTGAAGGGTGCTGTAGGCAATGAATTATTCTTAGTAGCCATTACTAATCTTCAGGTCCTTAACGAATTACTTTGTAACTATAGGAGGCTCGCCTGTCTCTTGAAAACGAAAAAGCAAGTCACTGTTTACCGCTCTTTGGCTGAGGCGAAGTACAAGTCTATGGAAGCCTTAACTAGTGAACTCATTTGGCTAAAACTTTTCTTGCATCCTTGGGGGTCTTCAATAGTCGTGGCATGCAAACGTTTTGTGATAGTCAGACAACTATTCATGTTGCCAATAATCCGGTATCTCATGAACGTAAGAAGAAAATTGAGATCGATTGTCATTTTGTTCGAGAGAGGTTGTACTCTAGTGATCTTACACTCTCCCACCTCAGTACTAACCTTCAGCCCGCACGCATCAAGACTAAGACTCCTAGAAAACACAGTTTCGGTTTTTGAAAAGCAAGTTGTGCATGATCGAGTTACATACGCTAACTTGAAGGGGGTAGGGGTGGGGTACGATGAGATGCAATATTAGTAAATATTATCTTGTACATATTTTTTTAATTATTTTTCCTAGCTCTTATTTTTTTATTTTCGGAATTCGGGTTAATATGTTATCTCAACCTTGTAAATTCTTTGGCAAGCAAAGATTGATGGCTAAGCGTGGACTGGGAGAAATCCGTGTATATACTTTGCCATTGTAACCGTAAACAAGGCAAGGCAATAACAAAAAGAGAGACTTGGATGCTGAGAGTGACCTTCGATCTGGAGGTCACTAGCGCCGGTTTGTGCTGTTATGTGGCAGTGGCAATTGGGAAGGAAAGATTGATGTGCAGTGGGGAGCTAGGAGAGAGAGGGAGGGACGTTTATATTTATATTATGCGATGATGATGATGATGATGATGATAATTATTATTATTATTATCATAATTGTTATTTTTTTATTATTATTATTATTATTGTTATTTTTATTATTATTACTCCTACTACTACTATTATTGTAGAAATTAAAAAATCATTTGTAAGAATATTGTAAGGGAATTATCATCATTTTAGCACCTGGAAAAATATTTTTGAAGAACTCGATGGACCCATAAATATTTTACAAAAATTATTGGTCCTCCAAAATATTTGACTAGACCTCAACAGATCTATAAGCAAAACTTTCAAAGAAATAAGTGACAAGTTAACATATTAACAAAAACCTTTATTTATCTAATACAGAAATACGTAGAAACAAACCAAGTATGCCTAATGTTTTCACAAATTCATCATGAATAAATGAAATTCATAGCTTAAAAAATATATATATCTATATGCTACATCAATCTTTTCCAGTATGGTGATTATCGATCTCCTTCAATCTTAAAGTTATGATCATCTATTAGTCTGCTATCATAATAACCCTTTATTAGAATTTTTTTAAAAAAATATAAGTATTTTAAAAAATATATATTTTAATGATGTCGGCATATCTATCATCATATATGTCATGTATACAACAATGAAATAGATGTACTAATCAGCACGTAATACATATTCATCAATAATAAGGACAAAGTCATTAAGAATGATTAGCACATACCCAGCACATAAGACATACACGTATGAGAAAATGTCATTCTCATGGATGACAACCACATATATTCAACTGTTGAAGCATATTTTCATCGATGATAAATATAATACGTCATAATATTTTCATCCTTTTATAAGAAGTCTCAGCAATTCTTTTGGTAAACTCATAATATTTTCATCGATGATAAATATAATATGTCATCGAGGATTGTTGGTAAGTAAATTATTATCAAACTGAAATTTTTTTTAAAAAAACCGAGTATCATATGAAATCAACTTGAAATTTGAAAATACTCAACTTGTAGACTCACACAAGGTATTCAACTCAAAAACATTTATGATTATGAGACTAAATTTATTTTTAAAAAAATAAAAATCATAACATAGGATTAAATACAACAAACGATAGCCGCAACATCCCTTCCCAATATAGGCCTCACTTCTATGGGCTCCATGGAGATACAAGTATATGTAACCTTACCTCTGTAAGTATAGAGATCGATTGAAGAAATAGAAAATAGAAATATTAAATACTAATATTTAGTAGACTTGGAAAAACTTTAGAAAATATATATTTTTTTATCATGAGTTCAAATCGTTAGAAACAATTGGTCAAGCAGTATTATTAAATTCCAGCATCAAGTAGGTTCAGGTAAACCATCGTAGGTAAATTCAGTGAGTAGAAAAATGACAATAAACGCAATAATTCACAAATAAATAAACAAGAAAATGCATAAAAACAAAATGTATAATACTATCAAGTAGCTAGTCAGTACGGTCAAAGTAACTCTAAGTATACGAGTCAATTCCATCGGGCATAAGAACAGGTGCATCTATATTTCTTTAATATAACCAAACTATCTGATTCTTGCCTCGCCCATCTTATCTTGTATAGGAGTCATCCCTACTTTTTCTCTAACCATTGCATTCCTAATCCTATTGAATCTAGTATAACCAAACATCCTCCTAATCACCCTCATGTTTGCAACCCATTAGCCTATCAATTTGGGTAATCTTCACAAGCTCTCTCAGCCGTATAACAATGCTGGTCTAACAGCCATGCCACAATATGTCTCCTTTAAATTTATTGAGATTTTCTTACAACACAACATTTCACACAACATAATAACTTGCCACCTCTTCAATTGAATGAATTTTTATAGTAGATCTTACGTAAATCGTATCCAAGTATTCACCACCAATCAATTTTGACAATCAAATTGCTCTGAATTGTAAAATAGAGTAGACGCCAAATGAAGAAATTTAGAGTATCGAAAGAGATTCAAAATTCACCAAAAATCAATAGATTGTGAGGAAATCAAAGAATAAGAGGAAAAAACAACAATGAGAATCCAGTTTTGGGTGCAAAAGTGATGAAATCAAACTTGGTGTGTGTTGGAGGGAGAGCGGGGGAATCACTTGGAGAGATATGACGGAAGAAACGAGCAGAAAGCTGAGGCTAGCACATTAATTTCAACACCAAGTGTAATGTGAATTGTTTGTTCACTTTGCCGATCGCCCATAGTAACGTGCGTGGTGCTCACAAGAGTGAGATACAATAATTGATCAAAGGGGTGGGGGCGGATGCATATTTCAATGAAGATGGGAGATTTAAATCTCACTAGAGGTATCAGAAAATGTTCCTTATCTTTATTTCCCTTTCCTCTCATGTCTTTCCTTACATTGAGCGTTCTATAAGATTTAGTTCTTTAGGTAGATTTATTTATTAATATGATCCCCCCAAACTGAAAAAGAGTAGTTGTTCCCAAATAATTTTTGTGCCTTCTTGTAACAAATGATAACTCTGATTCCTCCTTATCATACAAAGGTTCTTCAGGATCAAAGAAATTAATTCCTTAGCATTGGTGTTGGAGTATAAACCGATTCAAATACCAACTCAACTAAAAGTTTAAGCTGATTGACCTCTATGGGAAAGTCTACAGGCTTGGACCCTAGGAGTCCACAATCGTCCACTATCTTGAGGGCATATTTGTGCTGGCATAGAAAGAGGACTTGGGAATTTCTAGCTACTTTGATTTCCAAAAAATATTTGAGTGAACCCAAATCCTTAATGTGAAAATACTGATTCAGGTATTGTTTGAACTGAGCTCAGGTATCGGGATCATTGCCGGTAGCACTAGATCATCAACATAGACTAATAATGCCATAAATTTAGCACCCTTCTTATAAGTGAACAAGGAATAATTAGCATATTATCTAGTTAAACCATATTCAATGAGTTTAGATGACAATTTGGAAAACTGGTGCCTCAAAGCAGCCCATATAGTGATTTTTGCAATCGACAAACCTTGTAGGACAAATGAACTTAAAACCTGGCGGAAAAGTCATATATACCTCTTCATCCGAATCATCATGTAGGAACGCATTATTCACATCCATCTGATTTAGTTCCCAACCTTTAGCTGTAGCTACTGATAGAACGCATCTGACACTGGTCATCTTGGCAACGGGAGCAAAAGTCTCTTGATAGTTGAACCATTCAACTTGTTGATCTCCGCTAATGACAAGCAGTGCTTTGTATTGTTCAATGCTCCCATCTGATTTGTACTTTACGTTATAAACCTTCTTTCCTAGAGGCAAATCTGCGATAGACCAGGTCTTGTTTGATTCTAATGCTTGGATCTCCTTTGCCATGGCCTCTCTCCAATTTGGATCCTTCACTACCTCATGATAAAAACCAGGCTCCACAATTTTGATGATAGTAGTAAGATAATGTCTATATGGATTAGAAAAATTATTATAAGTAACACAATGTGTTATGGGATAAGGACTACCTGAAGACACCTTCTGGGGTGGAAGCTTATGTTTGCCTGCTGAAGAGGGGTTATTAACAGAAGCCGAATAGTAGACATAATCATGTAAGTGAGTGGCCCTCGTCGGGGTCGTTTTGCTTTACTAAAGTCACTGGGCTGGGCTGAACTCCCCCTTTCATTGGAGTCTAGATATGATTCGGGACCCATATTAGCTGATAGCCCTGGTTACTGTAGCAAGTTGTTGTCACTTGGCCTAGATGAAGTGGACAGACTAAGATCAGCTGGGCTAAGGGTTGTCTCATGCTATGGCTCAGGAGATGCTAACAGTCTATGAGCATTGGAGTGCAAGTTAGATGCTTGTAGCGAACTGGGCAAAGGCCCAGCTTGAGATGGGTTGTTTTCCAAAGCATGCAAGTGGTCTTCTTGGTCTAGGACTATAGTTTCAATAGTGGTTCCAGCAGGGTGATTGCTAATGTGTCCAAAGTCGAATCCCATCCAATCATCATCAAAGACCCCATCGACCTTGTGATCTCCAATTTCACAAGAGTGATTCCTTGCCTGTTTCTTAGAATCAAAGAATGGAAAATTTTCTTTGTGAAATATGACATCCCTACTAACATCTCTTCTGTTTCTAAATCGTCAACTTTCCAATCCTTTTTACCAAAGGGGTATTCAACAAAAATTCTTTTTCTGCTCCTTTCCCTGAACTTATCTTTGTGCCTTTGTAATTTATGTGCATAACACAAACTTCCAAAGGTTTTAATGTGATCATATGAGGGCTTTTCCTTAAATAACACTGTTAGGAAAAAAGTTTTAATACCTATAAACCCCAAGTACAAGGTACATCGTTGAGTACTCGGGGTGTCGTCCACAGAGAGTTGGGTTTTCAAGTACCAGAGCTAACTAAAGCGTCTCAAGTTAGGCAAAACTGAAAGGATAGAAAATAGAACTAAACTACCAAAATAACTAAAGGACTGCGATTATGATTAAACCTGAGATAAGCCAGCTGATCAAGTTAAACCCTCATCTTCTTAAGTTATGCTAGTATTTGAGGTTGATCGGTTGCGTCATTGACACCACCCAAGCCCTCTTTCAAGGATCAATAGACTAATCTAGTTGTTCTAACCACCTATTTTTATAGGATTAGCTCAACTAAACTACTAGGTTGACAACCCTTGACCTAGCTAACGACGAGACTATTTTCATGTCCTAATTCCAGCCATTCACTGTACCCACACTAGACAATCAACCTCACCTTTCAGCATAAGTCAATTATCCCAAAACATGGATAAAAGCTCCTTCAAGTATTTCATCGAACACATGGTGGGCGTGAGAAAAAACCTTAAATTCTAGCATGAACAAGAGGGGCAAATGTCTAACAACAATCAATTGGCCATCAAAGGGCTAATCACAATCCAAATTCACAACTATAATCTATAAACATTACAAAAGCATACAAACCAAAACATGAACATACAACAACACCACCACCACCACCACCACCTCCCAGTGTGGGTCCTGTTTTCGCGGGGTCTAGGGAGATCAAACTGTAAGCAACCTTACCCTTACCGGTATTCCTACCCGTAGAGAGGCTGATTCCAAAAGACCCACAAAAAAGATTTTTGAAAAAAAATTTATAAAGGAAAGATTTTGTGAAAACATTAAAAAGAAAAATAAAGGACACATATCCAGGAAAGACCAAGATATAATGAAAGGCAAGTAGCTGAAGCCATGTAGCATAAGAATAATCTATCAGAGGAAGGTGACATACTTTAGCAGCCTGAGGTAAGCAAACGATGACTCCTCCTAGAAGGAAGTACTACCTGCATACAAACACGACATGCGAAAAGAATCACTACCAGCACTAGGCCACTGCACCAAAAGACAGCTACAGGGTGGGCTCTCTGTGATCTAAGATCCTAATCCTATCCCGCCATAGCTCCTATCCTGAGCCAGATCCTCCGTCAAACCGACAACTTTCAAGTCTTCTCTAATCACCTCGTCCAAATTCTTCTTTGGTCGATTCCTCCCTCTTTTGCCTTCGAGTATGCTGATCATCTCATATGTTCTCACTGAAGCATCCACACTCCTTCTTTTCACATGGCCAAACCAGCAGAGTCTGGTTTCTCTCATATTATTTTCGATAGGAGCTACTTTAACTAAGTCCCAGATGACTCTATTTCTAATTCTGTCTATTCTCGAATAGCTACACATCCACCTAATCTTCCTCATCTCTGCTACCATCAACCTTTAAACCTGTGCCTTTTTTAAAAGCCAACAGTCTGATCCATACAGAACAGCCGGTCTAACTACCGTGCGATAGACTTTACCTTTCAATCCTCGGGGGACCCTCTTATCACAGCACGCTTGAGGCATACTTCCATTTTTGCTAGCCCACTTTTATCCGCTGGTTAATGTCTTCGTCAATGTTCCAATTCCGCTAAATGGGGCCTAGATACTTAAACTTATCAACCTTAGTTGTCGACCTCCCATCTAGGATGACTTCTCCCCCCGCATCTACCCTTCTACTGAAACAACAATGAAGGTATTCTGTTTTCGATTTGCTTACTCTAAAATCTCTAGATTCCAATGTATGCCTCCAACGCTCCAACTTGTCATTAAATCCCTGCCTGCTCTCATCAATAAGAATAATGTTATCTGCAAAAAGCATACACCATGGTAACTCATCTTGAATCCCTCTAGTACGTACATCCATAACTAGAGCGAAAAGAAAAGCGCTCAAGGTGGAACCCTGATGCAGGCCCATACCAACGAACAAGTCATTGATGATCCCTCCTGGTGTCCTAAAACTCATCCTACCTCCCTCGTATAAAGCAAAACATGAACATAAACATGCAAAATAAAGGGAGGAAGAGAAGGGAAAACTTATGTTGATTGAATGAACTTGAGAATCCATAAGTTGGAATCCACACAACTAGAGACAATTTCTAATCTAATTCCCTAATGTGATTTTTATTGGCTAATCCTAACCTAAAAACTCTCAAAAAGTCGTTAAAGGAGAGCCCGGGGACGTCCCAAATAAAAACGCCAAAGGACGCTTAAATAGAAAATCGAGCGAGCGGGCGACCGAGGAGGGGCACGGCCGTGCCATGTGGCACGGCCCTACCGCGCTACTTTTCTGGTGCGGTGGTTCGGCTCCTCGTCATCCCTTTCTTGTCTGCTTTCGTTGTTTTTGTCTGTCTTCACTCCTTTTCGTGGTACTTGCTCCATTTGAGCTTATTTCCTACAAAACGTAAATAAAATAAGTAAAAATCCTAGAGATTACGTTATTATACGAGCTAAAAGTGGGTGAAAGAGGCACGTCAAATACGATAATTTATCGCTCAACAAATACACTCACACCTATCGTTTGCTCATCCTTGAGCAAAACAAAAGAAAAACTGACTTAAGAACCTAACTCACTTTCGTAGGAATCATGGTTGCATTTAGTGTATGCAACAAGCCCTTTAAACCCCTTGGTTCCCCCAAGTGGACGAGTAAAGTCTTTTGAGGGTTTACAGAAGATATACCAACAAAATCTTAGAAAAGGTGAACAAGTGGAAAAGGAGAAAGGAAAACAAAGAACACAAAACAGATATACAAATAAGGCACAAATATCTATACAAGGGGAAGACTGTACACATTCTAGCCAACCAAGTCACCAATGCAACAAAGATATTAGCCTGTATATAAATAGAGTGTACACATCGAGACTCTCTATTCACATACATAACATCAAAGTACTAACTTTTCACCCTACTGTGCATTAAAACTTGAAATCCATCTTAGTGCTTGGTTTGCAAGTGTATCATTATCTTAGGACTCAGACTTACCAGAATCGACTCAATCCCACTTGACTAACACATGCTACATTATTGACTTGTTAACATAGGAAGTAAGCTTTCCCAATAGTAGTATTGCCTCAAAGGATAACACCCAGTGGTAGTATTGCCTCAAAGGGTAATGCCGAATAGCGCATGCCTCAAAGGGATACTTGTCATTCCTTGTTTTATGTTTTTCTTTTTCTCCTTTTATTTCATTTTTTTTGAATGCAGACAATCATTAAAGTAGCCGCGTCAAAAATAGGTGGGAGAGTCAATCACAGAAGACTAAGACCCTAAGCTGATGATGATGGTATAGAGAAGGATAGGATTATACATCGATAATGAACAATTGGGGTCAAAATTAGGGCCTAGAATGACATGCTGAGGATGAAGATCTATCATGTACATCACATTCCTATACAAGCTAATAGTCAAAGTACTGGGGATTTAAGTTAATCAGAATAGTACGAAACTTCTCCAAAGCCAAAAACAAAAACTATACGAAAGTGAAAAATTTTCAAAAAAATATGCATAGGGTATATGACTTCCCACCCCCACACCTAAATCTCACAATGTCCTTATTGGGAGCCAAGGAGTCACAACCACCAACAAAACACATATATATACAACAGAAAGAAATCTACAAAAAATAACTATCCAAAAGCAAAACATAAGTAAGAAAGGGCAACAGCTATATACACAAAATAAACCTAAAGAAAGAGAAAAGATGGAACGAATTTACCAGGTTAGGTGCTGGGTGCACCTAAACTACCACCTCCTCAAGATGGTGCGATGGAGGGTTGAAAGAGCATCAGTCACTTCTCCTCGTCTCAAGATCTGAGCTACTAAATCAGATGTCGTCAAAGCTCGCTTGAGCTTATCAAACACCTGAGCATGCAACTCAGATAAATGGGAATAAGAGCACTTAAACATGAATCTTGAAATAATGGTAAGCACTCTCCAAAATTTATCAAATGCCCTTGAAAAGTCCTCAGAGTGATCGAATGCAAAGGTCAACATGATTTTCGTAGGCATGGTCTCGAGGTATAATCTATGAGGATCAAGGGAGGGGTCATACCCTCTAAAGGTACCTAGAGACACCAAACAATCAACCATACTCCCCTCATATCATGATAATCAGCGGGTAACATATTATGATACTCAGGGGGAGGGAAGGGTAGTGAGCGGAATGAGGAAGCATGGAATGTATCAAGAGGGTTAGGAGATATATTATCAACAAAGTTAGGATTAGCTGGTCCTGCAACCACAATATCCACACATGAAGTCCCTATGGGAGTTCCATGAAGGCCATACTCCTCAACAAAAACATCACCTAACTTAGACCAAGCATCATCGTCATCAACATTAGTGCTAACACCAATAGTCTCGCCTACCCTGAACTCCGTCGACTGAGCTAAAGGGGGAGGTGTATCAAAAAAGGTCGTGATAAATGCAGTGTTGTCCTTGAGGGTATTAGGAAAGGATAGAGCAACTGTGAGTAAGGAAGTCAAGGGAGGGTCGAGCACTTCCTCCAGTACGAACTCTAGAGGAGGGAAAGACGCGCCATCATCACACAGATTGACATCAAGTCTAGGAGAACCAGAACTAAGGCCAATCTCGGGTGATAGGTCATACTCCCACATTTTATTAGCAAACTCAATTTGTTGCTCATTTATTGTCTCTATCATATTGTTAAGTCTAGCAAAGCCCTCATCAAAAATATAATAGGGACAAGAATTATTGGCATGATCAGAATAATGGTAAATTTTACACATAGGAGGAGCATAATTAGGGATGCAAGGGGGTGGGATGTATGAGTTAGTGCAACTAATCTCATATTCATAAATATCCCGAGTCAACCAATCATGAAAATCCCAAACTTCATCAACATTTTTAGCACAAAAATTCCAATACTCTAAAAGAGTACGGGTTTCACAATTCACACTCTCATAAACTGTATTCAAAATTTTCCACTTTTCCAAGTAAAAATCACAATGAGTAAGAAAAGTATGTAATCTATCATAGTATCTCCAAAACAATTCATGCTCATATTGAGAAAAGCGGAAAAAAAACTTTTTTTTACAATTTTCAACTCTTTTTCAAAATAAAAGCCTAGTTTCGAATGCCCAAGTAAGCTCTAATATTGGAAAGTGCCAATTCCCCGATAACGGCACCGAAAACTTGTTAGGGAAAATTTTTTTAATATTTATAAACCCCAAGTGCAAGGTACATCGTTGAGTACTCGAGTGTCATTCACAGAGAGTTGGGTTTCCAAGTATCAGAGCTAACTAAAGCGTCCCAAGTTAGGCAAAACTAAAGGGATAGAAAATAGAACTAAATTACTAAAATAGCCAAAGGACTACGACTATGATTAAACCTGCGATAAACCAGCTGATCAAGTTAAACCTTCACCTTCCCAAGCTATACTAGTAATTCGAGGTTGATCAGTTGCGTCATTGAGGCCACACAAGCCCTCTTTCAAGGGTCAATAGGCTTGTGTAGTTGTTCTAACCACCTATTTTCATGGGATTAGCTCAACTAAACTACTAGGTTGACAACCCTTGACCTAACTAGCAATGAGACTATTTTCATGTTCCAATCCCAGCCATTCACTCTGCCCACACTAGCCAATCAACCTCATCTTTCACCATAAGTCAATTGCTCCAAAACACGGGTGAAAGCTCTTTCAAGCATTTCATTGAACACATGGTGAGCGTGGGAGAAAACCTTAAATTCTAGTATGAACAAGAGGAGGAAAGGCCTAACAACAATCAATTGGCCATCACAAGGCTAATCACAATCCATATTCACAACTATAATCTATAAACAATACAGAAGCATACAAACCAAAATATGAACATAAACATACAAAATAAAGGGAGGAAGAGAAGGGAAAGCTTATGTTGATTGAATAAACTTGAGAA
>NCQT01059963.1:24124-36767 GCA_002740465.1 Stenocereus thurberi
ACGTTGTAATTATTTTGGTTGCTTAATGGTGACTTACACGAAGCAGTGGAAACTTATACAGATATGTTACCAAACATTAAAGCTAGGATAAAAGGGGTGGTAGTGTTGCTAGGTTCAGGTGATAGGGGTTGGGGGTGGTAGTGTGCATTTGTAAAGTGAGGTTTTATTGGATTAGGGTTTGGATGAAGGGGTTGTCAGTGAGGATGGGTTTCTTTAACTAGATCTCTTTGAGGATTTTTCACTATTGTTCATCTAACTTTGAGGACCAAATAAAGAAGGTCTTATATTGATCATGGGTATCCAGAAAAATAGAAAGAGAGAGTGTAACACCCCCAATGGCTAATGTTGGTTACTCTAACTTAACCACGAATTTATGAATTTGCAGCGGAAGACTTTTACTTTGAATGGAGGTGTTACCGCCGTTCCAGAATGGAATAAGGCTACCTGGTTTACTAACTTTAGAATGCAATAAACATTTGTTCCCTTATGCAATTCATAATGTACGTGGTAACTTAGCATATCAATCCTAAGTTCCCTCGATCCCAAAGGTTCAAAAGTACAACTAGATGCAATTCTCCAGGGTGCTACCTGCCATCACTGTGAGCATTCAGTTGACTACTGCCCATTAAACCCTTCAATTCTTGTTTATTTATTGGTGTCTTCTGGTCTGGATGATGGGAGATTCATGGATCCCATACCTCAAACAGAAAACAGGAAAACATGCAAATGATGAGCCAAAGCTCAATACGTACATTCCCATATAGTAAAATAAGTTTTATGAGAAATTAGTTGGGCTGGCCGCATTTCAAATTACTTTGTTTTGCAAACAGGAAAGGGAGAATATATAAGTAAACTTAATTTGCCAACTGTTATATAAAAGTGAACCCCTTGATCGATGTACATCTTGAAACGATCATACTTTAGGTGCTCACCCCCCAGGCCGATCGAGAAGCCTGAGTTGATGTCGCGCGCGGGTATATTGATGGGCATAAGCCTTGATAATTTATGGGTATAAGCCCTGATGATTGATAATTGACGGGGCCACTTGTTTATGTGACAAAACATTGAGAAATTGGTTCATTAAATGAATCTTGTGTTAATTGTTCATTGCTGAGAACCTTGTGAGTTTTTGAAGAGCATAGGCAATGTACGTACCTGGTCTTTGAGATTCTCTCTCCTTTACAATGAAGAATATGCGTTGCAGCTTGAAGCGACAGATGTGGCCTCATTCCTACTTTACATATGTAATTCTTTTTTTAATTAGTGCAAGATCATGAAATTTGTTTGGATTTCTTGGTTTAATAGATAATTTAAATCCCTTGAGTTCTGCGCTAATCATTAGCATGTAAAAGTTATTGACTTAGCTTTGTTTTGTTTTTGTTTCCATTCCTTTCCTTTATACTACTAATCATTCGCTTAATGAATGTCATAAACGTGAAATGAGGTAATGACGTTATCATCACATTATTCTTAAGTTCGTTACTTATCGTTATTTTGTAAACTATTAGTATTAACATCATTATGGGCCATTGCTGTTAACACTATTTTTGCTATTGCATAATTTAAATTATGGCCATTTTTATCCGAATTATTATTAATGTTTTTGGTGCCATTACTGGTTCCTTTGACGACTCAATGTTATGCTTTAAGCTTAGGCTTAAACTGCATCTCAGCATCAAACCTTGCATCACCACATCATGGTAATAAAATAACATAACGATAGCCACTACTATGGCAATAGCTCTAGAACGTTATATAATAGCCTCGGTCAAAACATGAGCTCTTTCCCCAAAAACGTAACGTAACGAAATCATATAGTCACATTTCGTCAAATGTACCATTCTAATCAAAATCCATAAATCATAAAATACACACTTAAAATTCACAACTCACAAAGTGTACATCCGAAGTCATGAAATTTTATCACAAATTTCCAAATAATATGTGTTTTCGACAGTAAAATTATCACAATGTTGTACAACCCAATAGCTCACAATAATCAAAACATTAACCGAATTTCACCATATTTTCACCGGGCAGATGTAATCTAAAATTCATAATTTCGAAACCATATTGGATGAATTCGCAACATAATTATCAAGTCACGACACCCAATCAATCAAAAATATCCCAACTAAACATGAAATTGTACGGTTGATTTCTGCCAATTGACATTAGTGCTCCAAACTACTAAATTCTAAAACATCAAATTTAAACTTTAGATCGAGAAATCAAGAATTACTCACCATGAATTTGTTTCAAAATCAAAACCTTAATTTCTTCTTCTCCTCCTCCTCCTTCTCCTTCTTCTTCTCCTCTTTTCTTTCTCTCTCCTCTCTCTCCTTTCTCTCTCCTCTCTTTTCTTTCTCTCTCCTTTCCCTCTCTCTCCTCTCTTTCTCTGTCTTCTCTCCCTCACGTGAGGTGTGTTTGTAAAGGCCCCCCATATATATATAGCCTAAAAGCCAAAAAAAAAATCTTAGATTTCTTTTTTTGGATCGGTCAAACCGACTTTGACCTTTTCTTTTTTTTGGATACTAATATTGTTATTGTNNTTATCTTGATTTGTTTTATTTTGTTCTTTTCCCTTCTCTTTACATCCACATTGAAAGATTTTTAAACTTTAGACGAAAAATTTTGAGAGACATTTTTATGTTAACAGATGTTCAATTATTCATTAGAATTTTAATTACTTATTTTAGGAGTAACCAAAAATTCATTTCGAGGTCATTCTGCCGATTCAATCTGCAATGGTACAAATACATATAAAGAAAATGCTGAATTGAAATGAGAAAATGCTGGATTGAAGTGCGGGGCTCAACATGATTAATTAGTAATTAAGATGATTTAATGTAATTAATATGAATATTAGGGTCAGGCCGTTACAGCCTTCCCCCTTAAAATAAGTTGCGTCCTCGAAACTTGCAATTTGAAAGAAATCCTTACCGTAATTTCACTAGATACGGGAATTGGCTCTATTATAGTGGCATGATATGGATCTGAAACATATTTCCTGAGCTGTGAGATGTGAAAACATTCTGTATATGTCCAAGTTATAACTTGTAAGCCACTACGTTCCATACTCATGTAATGCCCTCCTTAATTTTATGGCTAAGGATCTGGGTGAAATTGAATTGAAGAGATTCGGGTGGGAACTTCTTAATATTTTCATACTAGGGTTTTAAGTTTCCCTGAAAGCTGTAAATTTTTGAAGTAAACTGATCTGCTTGAGTGTAAATCAGGTCATTTTTGCAATTTCTGTGCAGTGTATACTTGGAGAGAAAATTCTAAGACTTTTACTGTAGACTGACCATGTTATTTTTGAATTTTCTGTAAGATCTTATGAAGTTTTGTGGAGTATTTTGAGTTTGGTGATTTTTGGAAGCATTTGGAGTAATTGTATCAAGAGCAATAATAATAAGGATTGAGTGAGATTGATCATGGACTTTCATGGAGCCTTTAACTTGAAAAGAAGATAATATACAATTTGGAAGCTTGTTTATAAGCTTTGCAATAATTATGAATCAAGAAAATACCAAGCTTAGTAAGCTTAATAGCTTCTATTGAATTCAATGACTCACTTGGGGTGGAATTCTAGATGATGTATGAGATTTTAGATAATATACGAGAAGTGCGGGATTTGTGACTCAGATTTGGCTTGTGCAAGCTCTTGTGAAAGGTCTCAAATTAATATGTAGAGCATACCATCTCGTTTCTATATGGGCACATATGACCCCTTTTCGAAGCAAGATGTGATCTTCAACTTGGCATACATATATTCATTTCTACCTGTCACATTGAAAGCCTGGAGAGAAGGGGGAAGTAGAAGGGGGAATGAGCTGCTTCTCTCATATGACTTTCTATGTAAGTTCCTGCAATTTGATGTTACCCCTGTTTTGACTATACTTAGTCTTTACTAGTGTTGAGGGTTGCACTTTTGTAATGCTAATAACCACTCCTTTCCTAACTCATGTGATACAAGTTCAATGCTCCTATTACTGCATTCAAACTGTGCTTGGCTTTTTCACCCTTAGCCTAGTCAAAAGTTGGTAATTCTCAATTGGGCATTAGAGATGAACATACCCATGAAGGAGAGCGATGTAAATGGTGGTGATGTGAGTTATAGAATGGCTAAAATAGAGATAACTATGAATTTTCAAGAATCCAGGAATAGAAGGTGAGTGATTGCTCAAAGGTGGTGTTGTTTCACGCCTGTTTGTAGCTTTTGGATATGTGAGTTTGAGACCTTTTTGTCCTGTAGTCGTGGATTTAATTCCTTGAAGCTTGTTCCAATGAGTTTGAATGTCCTTTTGTTCTGGGCACGTCAGTAGGTTCATCTATTTTGTGTTTCATGTTTATTTGCAGTGTTTGAGTGTGTCTGATTGAAATTTTTGGTATCCTGAAATTTAGTTTCGAAGTTGGGGTTACAACACTGGGATGAGTTAATCGCGGATTCAAAGGAATGAAAGTGGGATATGGATGATGTTTAGTAGCACCATTGAAGGAACAAGTACAGAAAATTGATAGGATGAAGAACATACTCCTTAGTTAAAAGCTCAAAGAGACCGGAAGGTCAGCTTACATGCAGCAAGCATGGCCTTGGTGAGAAGAGATTTGATGCAAGTCAGTTAAATAGTAGGTTAAATGATTTTAACAACAGCTTTGGATGGTTTTATGAATTAAGAAGTTGAAATTAGTGGCTGCTAGTCATTCGGAGCTGAAGTGCATATTGAGGAAATGTTCATTGGAGATACCGATGTTGTATTTTTTACGGAGGAAAATTCCTGAGTCATATCAGTGGCAGATACGATCATTATTGTGCCTTCTCAATCTGACTAGGTAGTTAGAAGGTTGTCTTGCAGTTCAGGGTGTATTCATTTTGAAATATGAAATGGAATAAGAAAGAATTGGAGTATTGCATGAAAAAGTTGATGGGCAAATTTGGATTTGAAGGGGCAGAGTATAAAATATGCTATATAAAACAAGCTTAAGTAAGATAACAAGATTGCATGGAGAAGGTTGAGGCTATACTTTGGAGAACGGAATCAACAGTAAGGAAATTGGTGGGGTTATATAAAATATATATATACATAGAATTATGTCCTCAGTGAAATGAAGAAGAGAAAGATGGAAGTCAAAAGTATTAGAATGTTAACAACCACTTAAAATTGAGCAAGAATGGGTCGATAGTTAATAATAGGTTTCAAGGATATAGCAGATAATGCTGGAAATAGGTACCAACACCCTTAAGGAGCCACAATCTTCTAGAAGTATAAAATTAAAGAAAGACCAGATATCACCGATGAAGGCGAAGGTTAAGGATGAAGCAAATAAACTAAGTATAAGAAATGATCCAAATAATAGCATTAATGCAAAAGACAAATTAATCAGTAAGGTTTCGTACATCAATCAAGATCTTTTAAGCAGATGCTCGGGGTCGAGGGGAGGTAAAATAGCAAGGAAACAATACCAATACATAAATCAAGATGATTAAAAATAAAGTAGATCAATAACGAAAAATATTTGAGAATGCTGTCGATGTAAGATTTGTAATGAAAGGAATAGATGACAGATTTGGGAAACGATAGGTAATTACAATAGTATTGTGATGTAGATGAAGTGAAAATAACTATGAGCGTAAACAAGCTAGGCATGGAGGGCAATAAGAATGAAATCGTTCCAATCATTGATCACATAGGAACTAGAGCATTGTGCATAAATTCAGACCCAAAATAGTAGGAGAACAGTTATCTATGTAATGATCGGATGTTAAGGGGAAAGAAAAATCACGTTACTATTGAAATAATGACCGCAGAAAATAAGCTAAACAGAGGTAATTAGTGAAAGCATGAGAGAGACATAGCCCATCATAGTGGTAGGGATTCCCTTATTAAAGTCTTGAGAGAATGCAATGAAGGGAAGGATTGGTAATGAAGTGCTGCTGCAACAATTAAATAGTTTGTTGAGCTTAATGTGAATGAAAAAATTACAAATTACAGTATGTTATTGCATAGCAAAGGGGTGGCTAATTTTAGGTGGTAGCCAAAGAGGTCAAGAAGGATGCTAACCTAGGCAGTAATATTTGACAAGGGGGGCCTATTATCAATTGTGCAAAGGTTAGTGGGCTCTCATTTGGATCAATACTGAGATTCATGCTAATAAAGCTTAAGGATTTGAAATAAAGCTTCAAGGATTTGAAAAGCTCAAAAGAAAGTTACCTAGATTTCAATCGATATACAGATATCTCATGGATCTTAATATCCCACAATTCTTTGTTGTTGTACTTGAAGTTATGTTATGATAATGTTCATTTGAAATTTGACATCTCAACCTCATAGAATCACTAGTAATATTCTCATAAAGTCCATGTAACAAATAGAGATATGTATGCTTAACTTACCGCTTCAATTTCTTACTAACATACTCTGTGATTCGTCGACAAATGCCCCAAGTTTGATTCCAATAGTCATTGTACTTATTATGCTTCTCCAATGATTATTTGCCCCTAAAATCTTATTTACTCCTGACAATAGTATAAATTATGACTTCTAGAGTCTCCCACATTCAAAAGCAACAACCCATTGATATATTTGGTATATCCTTAAACCCTTCCCCTATGGTTTCACGTTTGTATATTATCATCTTTCACCAAAAGGAGCATACTTAAAATTGGATCATCACCCTTGCTACTTGACAAGCCCAACGTCTGGATGCCCTTCTTCACCCATGACCTAACTCAACATAATAAGAGAAATTATTGATACCGTTTCCTCTGAACCTCTTAATACTTATTTAATTCAGTTTTCAACCCAAGTAAGCTTCTGTACATAATTAACCTTGTTGACCTCTCTATACTTTTTAAATTAGAAACTCCTGAAAATATTTCCAAATGTTGCTGCTTGGTGGTCTGCATTAGAAAATCCATATCTTTCATTTCCGATCTTGAAAGAAGATATAAAACCTCAATATGAAAAGATCATGATTCACATAGTAAGGTTCCTAAAATTAGGGTAGGACATAGATGTGCACAATTCCAATTTCGATGTGTTCTACGCAGTCTTTAGTAAAGTAGTCATAACTTTGTGTACACAACTCAAAATTGAGTAATTTCAAAGCCTATTGAAAGCTAACTCCTCAAGTTATCACTAAACCAAAAATCATTAATTTTTGATGCACCAATTGATACCAATTTCTCCCAAAATGACCCCTATTTTAGACCTGTTGACAACTCAATAACCACATATTTGCAATCTTTTCTTCACATAACCATTCACTAAAATCACCCTTTAACTTATGCAGTTCAGCATAAACATCTTGATTTTGATTCCAATGTCAAAGATCACAAAATCTCATTTCAAGCAATCAAAGTCCATCACTACATCCTAAACATGCATGATCATAAACAACTTCAAACATTAATTGTTTTCAAGAGTCTTCTGAGATATGCCGCCCAAAACCCATCCATGGTAATCTCCAGATACCTGCAGCTTTTGATTTTCCTCATAATAAGGGTAGCCATTATCAACCCAACCACATTATATACTAGGGAATCTCTACGAGAGTTCTCCCCCACACATTCCCAATATTTCCTGCATCTATATCGCCTAAATTGAGGCATACTTGTTTATATGATCTTGGTCAACGATCCAGATTTCAAAACATACCCTCATATTCCAAGCATAAATATCCTCCATATCTTTATTACTTAGTACCTTTGTTACTGCCAAACATGCTTCTAACGTATAATGACTTGTCTGCACCTAGCAGTCAGTAGCCCATATAAGTTCACATACTCCGCTAGCACCTTAACAACAACACATTCTTTGTGTGACATCTTATCTTGACATATACAATCAATGTAAGATCAATTTGTACCACATAAGCTATTAAATTGTCCAACAGGACTACTTATACTAAATGATTACTGTAAAGCATCCATGACACTGTGATAGGTCTTCAGCATTCCCATTTCTGCAACTTTGCGATGGATATTTCATAATAATATAACCTCTGAAAATCACTACAAAGTACATTCCTCCCGTCTCACATGTATAATTCAACACCGCATTAGATCATATAAGCGTTTGCAGACTTTTTCTTCTTGCAATAGTTGAAACTTCATGATACCCAAACATTATGTATTCAACATATCATAATAAAACCGATTCTCTAGGTTGAAAGTCATCCAAAATTTCATAAGATTTGCAATGAGCTGAGTATATTTTTCTGGAACGCACACGTCACCAAGATGTTGACTAAATGCATCCTCACTCTAGTTTAATAGCGATGGAACCCCTAAAGAATTATTTAACTATGCCATTGATTTCCTTATCAGAAGATTCAGGCTAGGGAAATGTTTTCTAAAACATCCCCATGATGCACTTGTACATATGAACTCCTTGTCACACATTCGTCTTACTGATCCAACCTGCCTTATAGGCATCCCTCTAGCTCACAGTGATGCTAAACCTAGGCTTTGATACCACAACTATAACGCCCCCAATAGCTAATGTTGATTACTCTAATTTAACCACAAATTTGTGAATTTGCAGCGAAAGACTTTTGCTTTGAATGGAGGCGTTACCGCCATTCCAGGATGAAACAAGGCTACCTGATTTACTAACTTTAGAATGCAATAAACATTTGTTCCCTTATGCAAATTCAGAAATTCGTGGTTAAGTTAGATTAATCAACATTAACCATTGGGGGCGTTACAGAGAGAGGGGGGGAGAGAAGGCAAGATGGATGACTTTCTCATAGGGGAAAAGAGGAAAGGTTGAAGGAATTAAGAAAGGGGAGAGAAAGCTAGACACATCTTTACTTTATCAGTGTTTGGTATCATCTTCTTTATATGTATGATTGTGTATACATCTCTTTCTCTCTACAGTGTGTGTCTCTCTCAACCCCCCCTTTGTGGCATGGAAGTTTATGAATTATGAGATTATAAAATTTTTAAGCCTTAGTGAATAGATTACTTTTTTAAATCCTTGCCCAACCAATTTCTTTTTCTTTTGTTCTTTATTTGTTTCCATCTCTTTGGTATCTATCTATATGTGTTTTCTTTCTCTTTTTGTTGATGTGTTGCCCTACCTAATGTACTCCCAAAGGTATGTTGCATAAAGAGGAGTGCATTGCCCTATAATTAAGAGAGCATTATTTGTAAAATGAAATTAATAACACATCTTCAATGAAAATCAAATTTGTTTATATTCACTACGTCTAAATATAATATATCATCTTTTCATCCAATAAACATTTAACAAAAGTATATCAATCAGGTGAATAAAAACAATAACAACCATTAGATTTGGATTGTATCGAACCATGATATTATATGTGACTTCCAAATAGCTACAAGATAAATGCATAGTAATAGTGGTAACTAATTCATGAGTTGGAATTTTTAGAGAACCTATTATGTTTATTTAGGGATAATAAAGCTATCATGAGCTGTTGTTTGTTAGCAATCTCTCATATGCCTTTGGTTCTTTTAGTGTGTGGTTTTGGTCTTTCGCTTGTACATGGTATGTGGTTTCTTTTCCTCGTGAGTGGGATTTGAACTTTGTGAGTTCTGATACTAATTCAAACAATTACTATCTTACTAACTGAAATAATTACTTTCTTTTCTTACTACTAATGACAAAAATGGACAAAAATTGGATTATAGATAGGAGATCTACGGAATATATAGGTGGAATTGAAGAGTTTCTAGATTTCGATTTTGCCAATACCGACGGTAGTAACATGATAGTTTTACATTTAATCGATGCAAGCTTAGGCGAAAAAATGTTGGTTTACTAGAGATGTTATTACACATCATCTCATGTTCAATGGATTTTTTCCAAGCTGCAAAGAATGAGTGCATCATGGGGAATCAATTTTCATGTCATCTATTCTGAACCCCATAATGGAAGTCATAGTGACACCAATGCTAAGCCAAAATTGTTGGCTCATACTGATACTATAGGAATGTTGAATGATATTTTTGGGATAAATAAGCAAGGATGCATTGAAAATGATAACAATAGTAATGCATTTAACATTGGAGATCCTATGATTGGGCAGTACGCTGAATTTGATGATGAGCGTGATTCTAATGATGTACTAAACGAGTGTTGATGTATGAGGGGGGAGTAAGGGGACAAATTTATCGTCATCTGGGACGGTGTGGATATCAAGTCTCTAGTTATTTTCGGCCCACCAGGTATAGTTAACAAAACTAATTACTCACAAATTGTAGTTTAAACATGATTAATTAAACTAAACTAAAACACAGCATAATTAACAAAATCAACAAAAAACATCATATTAGCCAACAATGACTAGCAAAACCTTCAAAATCCAACAATGGAGGTTGGTCTCCATTGTTGGAGCAAGTGGGTGATGATTAGAAGTGGATTCTCCACTTATTCTCACTAATCAAACTCAGCTGTCACTAAGCTAATCCATTGAGGGCCAAAAAACTCAAACTTGCAAAAGTGGATAATGAAGGAGAGAGAAAAAGCTTGAAATTTCTATTCTTAAAGAAAGAGAATGAGAGATTAAGAGTAGATAAGAGAATAGAAGAATGATTAGGAAAGGGAGACAATAATTTCAATCCATGAACAAATAAAAGAATGTAAATTTGGGAATTGAACTAGTAAATCAAACCCAACAAAGTAAGAACTTGAATGAAAAAGAAGACTAAAGAGAGAAAAAGAAAGCTAATTACATCAAAACTTCATTACTCTTGAAATATGGCTACAAAATGATGATAAATCTACACTAATCTCCCTTAAATCCTAGGCTAAACTCTATTCTTAAAACCAAAAAATTAGCTTCTTACACAAATGGGGGAAGGGACTTTAAATAGATCCTGACATAGCAGGTCTGGCACAGTCATGTCAAGTGGCACAGGTAAGCCACGCCAAACCTCTGGAAGTCAACAACAGAAGCAGCATAGGACAGCGAGTGGCACGATCGTGCCACATGGCAGGGGCACCCTGTGCCGAGTTTTTGGAATTCTGTACACAAAATAGAGCAAAAACAGGATTTGGCATGGCCGTGCCACCTGGCACGGGCAACCCATGCCACCTAGCACCGGCAGCCCTTGCCACCTAGTGCCGGCAGCCTATGCCAAATTCCTGCAATGTTCTTCTTTCTTCTTTCTCCCATAATTTTTGTACTTGTTGACCCAGTCTTGCTTCATGGCTATCCGGAGTATCCTCCATGCTTTTCCGGGCTAACGTGCCTAACTTTTAGCATGCTTTGCACGAATTATCTGCTATTTGCGCAATTTTCTTCATTACTACAAAACCAAGAAAACACAAATAAATAACCTAATTTATCAACTATTTGAGCTAAATCTAGGTAGGATGAGGTGTAAAATTCATGTGCATCGCGCCCAAACAAATACCTCCTGCACCAAGGCTTTACTCGTCCTCGAGCAAAACAAGCTAGACTAACTAAAAAGAAATGAAAAATAACAAAAAGAAAATTCCAACTCACTTTCGTAGAAATGACATTTGCATTTAGTACACACAACAAGCCCTTTAAATCTCTTGGTTTCACAAGTAGGCGAGTGAGGTATCATGAGGGTTTTCAAGTAAAATACCCACAAAAAAATCTTCTCAGAAACAAAGGAAAATCTTTTTGGTTTTTTTTTTTTTCAAAACATGAACATATACACAAATAATGGGAAATCATGTCCATAACTTAGGCAATTGCATCACCCTAGTAACCAAATCACCAAATTGTGCATAAATACAATATGCAACGATATGTACACCTTGGTGTATATGCGAATGTATTTCAATCTTTATAAATCAAGTTGCTAACATTGACACAATCCTCGTTTCCTTAACTAATTGCCTTATTTGCTCCTTTTTCCCCCTTTTTTCCCATTTTTATTTTTTTCTTCTTTTTTTCTAAGAATAAAAACCACTTGACTTACAAATATTCAGGCCTTCCCTAAAAGGAGTTTTATTAGATTGTACAAAGCACTTATTTTATTGTCTAAACAGATGTATAATCAATTAAAATAGCACATATTCAAGCCAATTAAAGATATGAAATGAAGATAGTGGCTGTGAACATTGGTGCCCAAGTTTTTATTCACTTTTTAGACCTTTTTTTTATTTTTTTTTGCATTTTTCAAGAGCTTAAAAGGCAACTTTGACAAACAAAAAATTCACATGCCAACTCAACAACAAGACCCAAAGAATTGATGAAAAAATGAGCAAGGTAGCACAAAATCACATATATGAGATGGGGCTATTATGAAAAATCGAATGTACATCCTCAACTAGTCTCATCATGCAAACTCTACATACATATAACTCAATAACCTAGCACATGAGAAGACAATTGCCGAGGAAAGCACAATAAAACCCTAAAAGAAAAAGAAAAATTTTTTTTAATTTTTTTTCAAAATTTTTGAAAAATATATACAAATGGGTGCCTCACCCACACACCAAAACTCCACGATGTCCTCATTGTGGGAACTAAGGCATCAAAAAGCAAGCACATAAGCAATCCAACCACAAATTAAACACAAACTCACAAGTATATGCAAACGTATGACACCACTAGCAAGCACAAAACCAAACAGCACTAACAAATATTCACAAAACAAAATACACCACCAACAAACACACATAAAATAAAA
>NCQT01059963.1:36788-47459 GCA_002740465.1 Stenocereus thurberi
ATCATAGCCATCTTGGCTCAACAAATTCCAAAGTTCACCTCAAAATTGATCACCCATAGAAAATCACAACCCTAGGTATCCACCACTATGTACAAAAAGAAAGAAAGAAAATAAAAAAGGAGAAGAGACAAAAGTTAGAATGATCATATTAGGTTAAATGTTGAGTACACCTAAACTATGCCTCACTCAGATAATATCAAGGAGGACCATGGAGCATCAACTACTCCATCTTATCATCATGTTGCCACATATACCAACCCCCATCAAAGCTCGAAGCAAGTTATCAAATAAACTTAAACAATCCTCAAAAAGTTAAAACCATTAGCAACAAGGAGGATGTTCCAATGAAAGCACAACACCAAAATAGAAGTGGGAGCTCTATTGAGCTTATCAAAGCTCTAGGCCCAATCATAAGAGTTACACATATGCCCAACATCACTCGATGTAGAGGATAAGGGCCTAGAAGTCTTACATGAAGCATGAATGCACAAACTAGGTATGAATCCTAAATCACTTACCCAATCCTCAAGCCCTATAATCACATCAAGCTCATGAGTTTAGTCTAAATTAGGGCATAAATATCCTTGGAAACCACAATTGTGTCATGCTGAAACTCATAACTAGCCTCAACCACTCCTTTCTCACTCTTATCATTTTCTCTCAAGGGGCCTAAAAAAAAGGTGCATCATCGAAGACCATATTGCCACTAAGGTATCCCTAGCCTTAAGATGAGGGTTGATCATTAGGGCATGTAATGAAGGATCAATCACACCCTCAAAAGATATTTGATTAAAAGGGTGAGAGTATGAGTTAACATCACAGTTCAAGAGAAAATCATAAGAATAAGAGAGAGGAATGTAATCATGAGGTCGAGGAGGTTGAAAAAGAGCGACTTCAAGATGATGCTCACAATGAAGCGTAGTATCCTTCGAAGTAATGAAGTCATTAGGTAGGTTGCCCGCATTATCTATAAAAATCTTAAATGCAATACTAGAGGCCTCCCTAATTGTCTCCCACTCATATGTCTTATCACTTAAATCCTCAAGAAAGTCCCAAGCTTTATTTGCATTCTTACAAAGAAACTCTCCCCCACACAGAGATTTAACCATTGTCTTAGTAACCACATCCAAACCCTCATAAGCTATATGGCACAAATTCTATCACCTCTAAACCATTGTCAGGGCATTGGTGAGTAACTCCTTGAACCTATTCATGTACTTTCAAAAAGACTAATATTCAAGTTAGACAAAAGAAAGAATTTCATTCCTAATTCTAATGGTGTTGCTAATGGGAAAGCATCTCTTAAGGAAGATATCAGCAAAAGAATCCCAGGATTTAGTAGAACCAATCTTAAGACCATACATCCACCTCTTAGCATCATCTTTGAGAACAAAGGGAATGGATTTTATCCTCACAATATCGTTTGGTACCCTAGGCATATGAATCAATGAACACACCTCCTCAAACTCACGAATAAACAAATAAGGATCTTCAACGCCCGTAAATTTAGGAAGCATGCCAAGATAATCCGGATTAAGCTCAAATGTCACATCCTTAGAAATAGAAGGAAGGTCAAAACATGATTGAGGGGAAGCTTGGGGAGGATAGAAGTGATCCCTCAACGAGCGAGGTGGGTCGGGGTTCACTCTTTCAAGAAATGGCTCATCAAATTTGGTGGACTTGGGCTCAACATTAACCACATTTGTTTCCTCAAAATTCCCAAGCCCATCATTAACATCCAATAAGCCATAACTTTTTGGTTTTTTAATTTTTCTTTTTTTTTGGATTTTTCTTTTTTTTGTGTTTTTCTATGCCATCCGAATAAGTAGCTACTCTATAACCCAAGAGAAGAAATAAAGAAACAACAAAAGAGACTACACTAGCACACAATGAACTAAAGGGGGGCATATTTACAAGAAGCGACTTAATTTTGTGCCACCGTCCCTGACAACAGTGCCAATTTGTCGATATAATTTTTGAGGGGGGTAAGGGTAGAAATTTTTCGTCCTCTGGGACGGTGTGGAAATCAACTCTCTGGTTATTTTCGACCCACTAAGTATAATTAACAAAACTAATTACTCACAAATTGTAATTTAAACATGATTAATTAAACTAAACTAAAACAAAGCATAATTAACAAAATCAACAAAAAATCACATTAACTAACAATAACTAGCAAAATATTTAATTAACTAAGAAAACGTGATATTCACTAACTAAAAGAACAAAGAGGAAAGGGAGTACCGCAAAACCTAAAAAATCTAACAATGGAGGTTGGTCTCCATTGTTGGAGCAAGTTGGTGAATTGAAGGTGGATTCTCCACTTGTTCTCATAATCTAACTCAGCAACTACTAAGCTAACCCATTGAGGGCCCAAAAACTCAAACTTGTAAAAGTTGATGATGGAGGATAGAGAAAATGGTTGAAATTTGCATTCTTGAAGAAAGAGAATAAGAGATTAAGAGTAGATAAGAGAATAGAAGGATGACTAGGAAATGGAGACAACAATTTCAATTTATTAACCAACAAAAACATGTAAATTTGGGTATTAAACTAGTAAATAAAACCCAACAAAGTAAGAACCTGAACGAAAAGGAAGATTAAAGAGAGAAAGAAAGCTAATTGCATCAAAATTTCATTACTCTTGAAATGTGGCTACAAAATGATGATAAATCTACACTGATCTCCCCCTAAACTCTAGGCTAAACTCTATTCCTAAAACCTAAAAATTAGCTTCTTACACAAATGGGGGGAGGAGCTTTAAATAGATCCCGACGCATCAGGTTTGGTATGGGCAAGCAGTGCTAAATCTTTGGAAGCCAACAACAGAAGCAGCGCAGGACAGCAAGCGGCACAGTCGTGCCACATAGGACGGGCACCCTGTGCCATGTTTCTGAAACTCTGCACCTAAAATAGAGCAAAATAGGAATGCCACCTAACACTGGCAGTCCTTGCCACCTGGCACCGGCAGCCCATGCCAAATTCCTGCAATGTTCTTCTTTCTTCTTTCTCCCATAATTTTTGTTCTTGTTGACCTCGCCTTACTTCATGGTTATCCTGAGTATCCTCCAAGGTTTTCCAGGTTAACGTGTCTAAACTTTTGGCATGCTTTGCATGAATTATCCACCATTTACGCGATTTTCTTTATTACCTACAAAACCAAGAAAACACAAATAAATAACCTAATATACCAATTATTTGAGCTGAATCTAGGTAGGATGAGGTGTAAAATTCACGTGCATCGTGCCGGAATAATGAGGGAAAACACATTGAAAATGCTGCATATAGAAGGCTAATTAAGCAAGTAGAAGGATAATTATTTTCAAGGTTGAAATTTGAAAAATTGTCCTTCCTTTTGCATTTATTTCATTTGAAATTTATGCTTGGGTGGTCAATTAACTCCTTTGATATGTTGCTTGAACTTTTTATCTACCATGTCCCCACAAATTTATCAATTTCCATCGTTTTAGAGTTAATGTAAGCAGTTAAAAAGGATTTTGGACTTCACTATGAAAAAAATCCATACTTATCCTAATGATTGCATTTTGTGTTGGGATGCGAGGAAAAACCAAAAGAAGTGCGATAAGTGTCACACTTCACGATGGAGAGATAAGGAAAAGAAATTGTCACGTAAGATTTTACGTTATTTTCCCCTTATTTCGAGGGTACTTAGGATGTACAAGTCCTCTAAAATAGTTGAAGATATAGTTTGGCATCGTAAATGTTAGATAAAGGATGGCATCCTTAGGCATCGTGCAGATGGTAAGCTATGGAAAGATTTTGATGAGAAAAATTCTACTTTTGCGGCAGATCCACATAATGTTAGATTGGAGCTTACACGCGATCGATTTAATCCTTTTCGTGTTATGAGTAGCACTCATAGCACTTAACCAGTCTTGTTAATGCCCTACAATTTGCCACCATGGCTTTGCATGAAACAACAACTAATAGAAGAGTTGTTACAATTGTGGAAAGGGGTAGATGCATTTGATGCATATACTATTTTAAATTACAGGGAGTTCTTCATTGGACTATTAATGACTTTCCTGCATATGTTAGTTTATCTAGATGGAGTACCGAGGATCGTTTTGCTTGTCTATCATGTGTAAAAGTTAAACAGATGGTTTGGTTAGAAAATGGACATAAGTTTTGCTACATGGGTCGAAGACAATGGTTTTCGAAAGACCATCCATTTCGATATGATGCTGCTTGATTTGATGGGAATATGGAATATAGTTGCACTCCAGAGCCTCTTAGTGGAAATGTCATTTTAGCAGAGTTAGAGGGAACTATATTTATATATGGTAATAGTAAAACTTAATATATGGACACTGATGAAAAGGACGATCAACAAATATGGAAAAAAAAAAGGAGTGCATTTTTCAATTTGCCATATCGGAGTTCAACACTCTTCACCATAATTAAGATGTAATACATATTGAGAAGAATATATGCGATAATTTGTTAGGGACACTATTAAGGTTTGATCGAAAATCTAAAGATAACTTGAACGCATGAAAAGATCTTCAAGCCATGAAAATAACGCCAAAACTTCATCCCATTCTACTATCAAATAGCAAATATGAACTTTCAGGTGCTTCTTATACTTTGTCATCTGAAGAAAAGACACGACTACTTACATTCTCTTTATTCTGACGGATTTTCCGACCAAAAAAGTGACTTTTCGGTCGGAAAATTTATTCTCCGGCGGGTATTCCGACCGAGGTTGTCCGTCGGAACAACCAGGGTCGGGATCGGGTTCCGACGGAACATAGCATTCCGTCGGAACTGTTTCGACGGACAGAGGATTCCGTCGAAGGCCTGTTTCGAAGGATCTCTGACGGAATTCATTGTGGCCCACAGAAGGGTTCCGTCGGATGCTTCGTTTTTTTTATGAAAATTTTTTTCAAAAAAAATTAGAAAATAAAGGAATTCCATTGGAATCTTTTTTTTAAATGAACAATTTTGAAAAAAAATTCTGCAAAGAACTGGTCAAATGTGACCTGCATTCCGAAGGACTTTCCGTCGAACATCCGTCGAAATTCCGACGGATCGCCCATATTCCGTCGGAATCTCCGACGGATTAGATGTCTGTCAGAACATCCGCCGCCCTTGTTTGCTTTTTTGGTCTTTACCTCGGTATGTCTGTCGGCCTGTGCGATGGCCTCTTTTTCGGTCGGTATTTTCCTTCTGAATAATCAGAACTTTTAGTATTATTAGTATTTTAAAGCATCTAAGAGTCCTAAACGAGTATGCAAGCAGCATATGCCGTTGTGTTAATTGAAGGAGTGTAAGTTGTTCAATTTGAAAAGCCATGACTGTCACATTCTTATGCAAGACTTGCTTCCGATTATATTAAGGGCGGTAAAATACAATGATCCTATAGATATTATTTGGGCTCTATCGACATTTATGAAGGAGTTACATGCCAAATAGCTTACTATTGAGAAGTTATATGAAGTCGAAGCTAATGTGGTTGTGACACTCTATAGAATGGAGAAACTGCTCCCACCTTATTTTTTCACTATTATAGTGCATCTAATTGTGCACTTAACTGAGGAAGCAGAGCTTGGAGGGCCAATTTTATATAGGTGAATGCAACTAATTGAAATGTTAGCATTCACGCTTTTAATATATACTTAAACATTAACTCTAAACATACATTTACGTGTTCATATGCCTGTATTTGATATAGGTTTTTGGCATCCTTGAAAGCACTAGTACATGATCTGATGCAATCTAAGGGTTCAATGGCAGAAAGATATATTACTCAAGAGTATATAACTTTTTGTTCGAGGTATTTTCAAGGAGTAGAAACGGTTTTTAGCCACCACAAAGAAATGATACTACCAACCCAAATGAGGATATGCATCTATTTTCCATGGCTAGTCAACCAAAAGGAAAGGTGGAAATGGCTGAGCTTGATGAATTAAGTTGTGAGCAAACTCATTGATTTGTGCTCCACCACCTTGATGACATTGATGAATACCATAATTTTGTACGAATAACTAATTTAGGCATACATACAACTTTCAATCCTATAAAATATTGAAATATCATTATAAATTTAATCTTATTTTTGAATGAATGTATGGCATCTTATCCTTGTGAGCCAACTGAAATACTTAAGTAAAAGTGGTTGCTAAAAGAATTTCATGGCTTGTTAGAAGAAAGGGTAGTGACACTATAATTTGTACAATCTGCATACCTTGTTGGCCTTATCTATGTGTTCTAATTATTTTGTCTGCGTGTAACTTAGGTGTCAAACAAGGAGGTTGGTGAGCCTGAATCAAGATCCTTTAGAGACGTGGCTGGTGGTCCGCACCCAATTGTTAAGAGAATGAATGCATTTGTCACCAATGGATATCATTTTCACACTTCAAAGAGAGTTGAGTCAAAGAAAACCCAAAATTTCGGTGTTATGGTGGAAACTGAAAGCAAAACATATGATGGAAAAATTATTGATGTCATTGAGTTAGATTATTATTCTATGTGTAATGTGGTATAATTTTGATGTGATTGGGTGGATTTGAAATCACGGGTCTAAAGAAGGATAAAAGAGGTTTCACTCTTTTAAATTTCTTACATAGGATACATAAAGGGAGGGCCTTAAAGGATGATCCATATATCTTTTCATCTCAGGCACAAGTGTTTTATGTAGAAGATGGGAATAATAAGGTATGGGAGCATGTCATTAGGGTAAAACCAAGGGATACTTACCGTGTAGGCTCCTCGCAATAGCAAATAAGGAGCTTTACCCTAATGCATGCGTCCTAACATTTACAAGGAGGATGGATATAGAGATTCAGTGAATTGGGTTACGATTGAGTGAGGGCTTTTAAAGCCAAGTTGGTTAATTAGCTTATATTTGAGATTTGCAGGAGATTAAAAAATTTTTATGTTAGTTTTTTGTCTTTTTTTGGTTGGTTTGGAAGACATTTCTCCCTTTGCCATTACTGAATCTTGTTGTGAATTACTTTATCTTTTGGTAATTTGGAAAGGAAAATTTGTTTAGAGTTGTATATGCCTCTTTTATTTTACAAAAAGTTACATATATAGACCGAGTTATTCATTTCACAAAAGGTATACCTAAGCTACTTTTATTTTTGTTATGGGTTTTCTTTGACCTCTTTTTAGTGCCTAATGCATGTATTTCTTATTCAGGTGTCAAAGATAGTTTGCAATCATGTTTTGTTCTAGGCGCACTTATGAAGATCATTTGAACTTTGTACAAAGTGAAGAAGCAGCACCTAAGCACCTGTCTTTAGATTTAGATATTGATGAGGATATTAATGACAATGATATAAATGATGAGGATAATATGACTGAAATGTATTTTGATCCAGATCTTGTTGATAATCCATAAGGGTTCAATGATGATGGGGAGGTGTTTGTCATAGGTCATTATCCTTAGTAGTAGGTTTTAATTGATTAATTTTAGGAATTTTGGGGTATCTGGTGTCATGGTTGATTAGATTAATTATTTCATTTTTCATTATAGATAGAGAAGGCAACACCATTAAACCTAGATGGAGAATCAATGTCAAAACTGTGTAGAGTTTGGATGCTCCTAAGAAGATTCTGGTGCCATTGAATAAGTTCTTACAACTAGTAAAAAAGGCAGGAAGTGTGTCTAATAGACTTCTTGCTGATGTGGCTAGTTAGGCGGCCTGAATTGTATCTCTTACACTATAAAAAGTGGCGTTTAATAAGTCCCTAAGGATCAAGTTATAGCATATGTGCGGGTAAGTTATATTGGGCAATGATATATGACATATGAATTTGCAGCTTTGCTTATCTTTTAAATTATTTTTCCCAAATTGCAGAAGAAGTTCATGCTACCATCTAATGCATTGGTTGGTTCCAAAGTTTTGAGTCCTATTGGGGAGAGGTTAAGGGGTTACAAAAGATCATTGAGCGTGAAATATATTAAGAATGATATTACTCGAGAGCAATTGTATGCACTGCTATTGCCTAAGTATGCCAAAGAGAATGAGATCACTCGTCCAAAAGGAGTTGGTGATCCAATATGGTTTGAATTTGTGGATCTTTATTTTTCGAATAAGTTCAAGGCAAGATTGATTACGGCTTATGTTTATATTTCTAATTCATTATTTGAATACAATCACCTTAGTAAACTTTTGCTTTTTAATGTGACATCTATATGCTTAGAAATATTTTGACATTGGCCAAAGAGCTAGGGGGAAGCTTTTGCATATTCACACAAGCGGATCACAAAGTTATGTAGTTAAGCGGGATAAATTTGTATGTATTGTAAGTTTTTGTGATTTTCTTACCACAACATTCACTACTAAAAAATCTGGTTCTTCCAATGGAAAATATCGACCGAAAAAGAGACCGTCGGATAGGCCGACGGAAGGACGGAAAAAACAAAAAGGACAGACGGATATTCCGACGGACGAATATTCCGACGGAGTTTCCGACGAAATCTGACTGTTCCGTCGGAATTCCGACGGAAATCCGAATATTCCATCAGTCCTCTGGTCAAAATTGATCAGTTGTCTGCAAAAAAGGGGGGAATTTTTTTAAAAAGATTCCTCGTCCGACGGAATATTCCGTCGGACATGACCGTCTGATGGACCGTCCGACAGAATATTCTATCGGACAATCTTTAAAACCCAGAAACCGTGTTTCGGATTTCATTTTCGGCACCCCACATTAAAGAGAGAGAGGGTGTCCTACAGAGAGAAGGAGAAGAGCACCGTCGTCGCCGCCGCCGACGCCCAGCCGGCCACCGCCTAGCCCGCCGGCCACCTCAATTCGACCACCACCACTTTTCTCTTCCAAATTCAAGTATGTGATGTCTATATAATTTGTAGTAAATTTTTTATGAATTTGACAAATTTGAGTTAGAATTTAACAATTATGTGATAATTTGTATTTGTTGTTGAAATTTTATTAAGTTATTTGTAGATTATGGGTTTTGAATTTGGTTGTGTTGATCTGAATATGAAAGTTTAATATGTAAATGTTGTTTGTTTAGGTTGTAGTAGATATGTTGATGAAATTGAGAAATTGAAGCTACAATTTAACAATTATATGGTAATTTGTGTTAGTTGTAGAAATTTTATTCAATAATTGATGGATTTTGAATTTTAAATGTGGTTGTGTTGATGTGAATGTGAAAGTAATTATTGAGTATTATTAGTACGTAATTGTGTGGATGATATAAAAATTTAATTGAATGTTATTTTTTGAAACTTATTATTAGGAGTTTTGAATTTGTAACTTCAGAGAATTTCATATTGGAAGTGGATATTTGGTGTGGTTAACTCGTAGAATTTATGATGGTTGCAATTAATAGTGACTATTTAGAAAAATTAGTATGTTAGTATATAGAAAATATGGGAGGGTGAAATATTGTGAGGAAGTATTTGGAGAATATGTGTGCATGTTATTTAATATTGTACAAGTACTTGTAATATATTAATTTCAAAATTTAATTAGATAATAGTTGTAATTAGTAGATTATTTCGTATGTTGTACCTAAAATGCAATAAATTAAATGAAGGCATGTTGGAAAATAATTGGAAGTTTGATGATGAAATTGTATTATTTTGTAAATATGTAAATATTATTTATTGTTATGTACGTAGAGTAAATAAGAATACGTTTATTATATATAACGTAAATATTTGAAATTTTAATTTGTGTGGATGATCAATATAAAGGATATGGGACATAAGAAAAAAACATATTGTGAACGGGAAAAAAATACGTTATTGTTGCTGTGAATGTTGTCCTTGTCAGTGTGAATGTCACAAGTTTCGACTGCAATTTTAGACATTCGAGCACGTTTACATCGTGACCTAATTGTCGTACTGTCTTATTTTTGTGCATCGCATATTGAACATAGTGCATGACAAAGTAGTATAATCATATATAAATTATTGCTGTAACTATGTATGAAGAAAAGTGCAATCACTACGGCTTATATGTTTGTCTTAAAGAAGTCAGGTATGCAACGGGAATGCGGTGGTGGGCATGGTAGAACTCGGGGAAGAGGTCAAAGTGGCCAAGCAAAAGAAGAGTTCCAAGGATGGCAGAACTACCAAGACATCCCTCAGAATGCTTTTCCTGAACCCAACAGCGTCCAAAACATACAATTCACCCAACACGTACCTCAAAATGCTGCGTTCCCTCAGGCTGACATGTGCTTATTCTAGTTACAAAGACCTCCTAACACTCAGACGCAAGGAGCATTTATGGGTAATCAGTTTGGCTCCTTCATCCCTGTACCACATGTCATTCCACACCACAATGAACAAAGGAGTCGGGATCATAGTGAAGATGCTTCAAGCCATGGGAGCATGTCCAACAAGGTGCTTATTATGCCAGATGGTAAAGAGTAAGTGATTATACATTTTCACTTTTGTACATTCAGAACCGAAACATACGTATAAATATGTTTGTTGTGAACACAAATTTGTAACTGCATTTCTTACTTGTAGCTTCTTTCCATATGATGTGGTGTTTGAAATAACGAAGATATTTGTGAGCAAATTTCCCGAGGCTTGGCCAACATGGGGTAAAGTCCCTAAATCACAACGGGATCTGTGGTTTGACGAGTTCAAGGTTAGATAAATTTACAAGTTCACTACCGATGTAACTATATTGTTCACTAAAATATTGTTTATGTTTTGCTCACTT
>NCQT01059970.1:0-11176 GCA_002740465.1 Stenocereus thurberi
GGAAGCAAATCAAAACCAGAAATCTTTTCTTTTAGCCCTACTACATTCCTCCCCGCACCCCCCAAAAAAAATCGCGACCTTTAGTAAAAGATGATCCATTATAGGGCTAGACCTTTATGTTATCACCATTTCGAGATTGACATCTGAGCCTATACAGAAATGGTTTTGCTATTATCCCGGTCAATGCTACGGACACAGAAGATTGATGCTGTAGCTCAAGCCCTCCTTTCTTCAGCCAGGCTGAATAAATCAATTAAAAATAACTATTACAATACACTTCAATAATCCCGGATTAAATCCGACAATTAATACCTAAATTTAGAACAGGACAATCCCAGCAAACAAACTAAACCTAGCTTATTGATCAGAGAAGCAAAACTAAGAGTGAAGGGAGTTCGACTCTGCCCAGCAACATTCAATCAATACCAATACAAGAGGCAATCAAGCAGCAAACAATCGAAACCCAAACCAACTTATCCTGAATGGGCAAAACCGAAGCAAGAGGGGAAGGAGTAAACAGAATTGAAACAGAGCAAGAGCCAAACCAAAACAAGTAAGGAGGAAATAGAACAAAAGCAAGCCAATTCTCACGAAATCTGGATCCAACTTTAGCTACAAACCCAGAACGCCATTCCATCGAACCCAGATAATAACATCGAACAACCCAGAAACAGGGGGAGGAAAACTTCGAAATTTCTAAGCAAAACCACATCCAATTCTCGCAAAATCGAACTAAAATTGTGAATTGCTACTGGAAGACTCGGAAGTGTAGCATAATTACAAGAAATTCGAACCAAAAACTCATTCTAACATCAAACCCTAAAACTGAAATTTGCCCTAAATTCGAACAGCTGGAACGAAAGCAAAATTAAAACGTAATTAAAACTAACCTGAAGCTGAAATTGAACCTAATCTAACCCTAAAATTACCTATAAATACCTATCTCCTTCAATGGCATATGCGAGCTCCCTTTATACTCGAACCCTCGATCTTCAACCCTTCGATTTGTGGGCATCTGGATAGTGGCGATGGGGGCAGCTGGTGTGCGTCGTGGAGTTTGCAGCGTGAATGACGAATGGAGGTTCGAAGAGAGAGACCGGGTAGAGAGAGAGATGGAATGAAGATGGAGAAGACGAGGCAGGGACTCGGGTTCCAGGATGGGGCTTCAGGTCTGTTTGGCTGAGAAGAAGAGGAACGAAGAAGAAGGGGAAGGGGGGTTTAATAACGCTGAACCGGGTCTGGACCGATTCAATCCACCTGAGCCGGTTCAGTTCGGTTTTTGGACCGGTTCGGTCCGGTTCTTTAATTTCTGGGCCGGTTCTCAAGCTAATTCAACCCATTTTTTCAGTTCCTGGCATTTTCCACTATTTTTCTCGCATGTTTAGCCATTTTTCCAAAATTATTCAAAACCTGTAAAATAAAATAAAAGCCGTTAAAAATCTTAAAAACACGATTATGGTGAGCATAAAATTAGTGTAAAAGTATGTTAAAAATAGCTCAACTTTGGTGCGAACAAGAGTTCAATTGAAGCAATTTCAAAGGCACACAATACAATCCCTAATATTCAATTTCAGACCATACAATTTAGATAAAGAGAGAAAGGGGATGATGATACCAAATGGGCGGAACCCCTGCGCCGGAAGCCAGGAGACGCCGGAATTTCAAGCTTCGGTAGCCCACGAATGCTGGGATCAATTTCAGACCACGCCGAAACTTCAAGCCACGACCCGAACTGCAAACCGCAAAAACTACCACGTGATCGCCGGAACCTCACCGCCGATCACCACCGACCAGAGCGGACCAGATGCGTGACGAACTGGGTTGGGTTAGAGTGGAGAAGCAGAGTAATTGAGGCAGGCATGAAAATGGCGCACGGGGCTTGAGTTTCTCAACTCTAACCCCATAGTTTTCCTTTTTTTAATTTAATTTGGCGGTTTAATTTAAGAAAAAATACAATCTCAATTGTTTTTTCTTTTTTTAAATTAATTTGACGGTTTAATTAAAGAAAAAACATAATTTAAAAAATTAAATAAATTGGCTACCACACTTAATAGCTGTGCCAATTGTTTTATATTTATAATAGGTAATTCCCCACACTTAATATGGGTGGGCATACATTATTATCTTACTACCACGATTATAAGTGTGGTTACATTTATCCGCACTTATTATGTATGGGGATAGTACTAGGTATTTATTTTCCTGTTATGCCTACTCAAGTGTGGTTAAATAAGTGTGGAAGTATGACCTTTTTTTTGTAGTGATAGGAGGCACTACAAGTCCCATGGCATAGGGCATATAGCCTCAGAACGCCCAAACCATAAGGTAATAACCTTCGCTTAGTATGAAGCAATTTAACGAGAGGATGAAGAATAACATAAGGATTTACACTACATGGAGGACATAGAAGAAGTTCTACAAGAGGTAGATGAAGAAGAATTCCCAGTCCTAAGGAGGACTTTGAGTGGGCTCAAGTGCGACCAAGATGAACAAAGGGAGAATATATTCCATTTAAGGTGCACGCTCAGCTGGAAGGTTTTTTCACTTATCATTGATAGTGGGAGTTGTACCAACAAAGCATCTTTAACCATGGTGGGGAAACTCAACCTTAAAGCCATGGCTCACCCCCATCCCTACAACATTCAATACATAAACCAAGGTAAAGGACTTCAAGTTAACTCTAGATGCCTTATTTCCTTGAGTATTAGCAAGATTTATTATGGCGAGCTTTCATGTGACATTATTCCCATGGATGCTTGCCATATATTACTAGGAAGACCTCGGTTGTTTGATAGGAGCATTATGTGTGATAGGTATTTGAATACCTACTCCTTCACTAAGGATGGAAAGAAGACCACTCTAGCCTCACTTTCTCCCACTCAACTCACAAAAGTCAAGCCATGAAAGAATGTTGACGGCACCAAAATGCTTCTTACCATAGGAGAACCTTCTCCTAAGGCCTCATAACATAAGTTTAAGGCCTTTAGAGATTGGTTGCTATTATCCCATGTAGAAGTCAGATCTCTCCTCCCTCAAACTCATCCCCTAGCCACCTCTAACTTGACCAATATTTTCATGTATTCTTGGATGAAATACCCCATGGCGTCCCTCCAAAAAGGGATATCCAGCATGACATTAATCTCATTCTTGGTGCTACACTCCCTAACAAACTAACCTATAGGATGAACCCCATGGAAACCATGGAAATCAAAAGGCAAGTAGAGGAGTTGATAGCCAAGGGTCTTGGAAGGGAAAGTCTTAATCCGTATCCTATGCCTGCTCTTTTACTATCCAAAAAATATGGTTCGATGATGATGTATATGGATAGCCGTGCCATAAAGAAGATTACATTAAGTATAGGCATCCCATGCCTAGATTGGAGGACACATTGGATAAAATTTATCATTCAAGACACTTTTTTAAGGTTGATTTGAGGAGTGGTTACTACCAAATTTGAATTAGGGAAGGGGATGAGTGAAAAACTGCATTTAAGTCTAAATACGTGTTGTATGAGTGGTTAGGCATACCCTTTGGACTTTCGAATGCCCCTAGTACATTTGCAAGGTGAATGAGCAAAGTATTTAGGCCATTCATTGGTCACATTGTTGTGGATTACTTTGAAGCTTGTTGAGGGGGGAAAAAAAAAGACTCTATGGTAACCTGAAAAAGGACTTCTTCTTCACTTAAGAGGTCATGTTTTTGGGCTACATTGTCATGGCTAAAGGAATCAAGGTGGATGCAAATAGAGTTTTAGCCATTTGGTCTTGGTCAACTACCTTAAGCATTCATGATTTACAAAGTTTCCACGAACTGGCCTCCTAACTCGTGAGGTTCCAATGTAAATCCTAGCTTAATCTTTTGATGGAGTCTCCACCACCAAAGAGAAAGAAGAAGATCCAGCAAGTCCAACAAGGTCCATTGCGAGCTCCAAAGTCCAAGCATTGGCTCATATTATTGAAGAGAGCCTAAAGTATGCACCCGGGTTAAAGGACCAGAATTTACCCGATTTTGTTCACTTAGTTACTTAAGCTACATTATGGCTTAAGTCTTGAATTTTTGCATTTTTGGAATCCTTAAGATGTCCACTTTCAGGCCCCAGCATTTATTTCCAATGATGCACACCAGAAGATGGGAGATCAAGGCCTTTTGTCAAACCGGCCAGTTTTGCACCTAAACTGCACGATTTAATGTTTTAGGGGGATTAGACTACTTAAACATTGTTTAAACATAATTTATTTGTTGGGGGGGGTTATACACATCATAAAGTTTTCCCCCGTGGCCTGAAAACAAAATCATGCTTACTTTTGCTGAGGCTAAAATAGGTCTGAAAACTGGCTCAATTCTGTCCGTGAACCCGGTTTAAGAGCACGGTTGAAGTTTTCCTTCTCCAAAGGGTTTGCTGCTTCCATTGCTAAGTGGCACACGTCCTAAGGAGTTTAGAAGGCCAGTGATCAGCTGCAAAAAGAGAAGATCTTGAAAAGATCAGCTAATGGTGTGCAAGCTGCAAAAGACTTTGTCTCTTAAAGGTGATTGGCTGGCCATAAAGGGGATTGCACTTTTCAGCTGAACCATGTGCTCTCAGCCTAGTAAACTGCATGATTAAGCTTAAGCATAGTCTATTGAGTTGTAAACATCATTTGGCAGCTTTGTTTAATGTTTTGAGTGTAATTTGTTTAAGTTTAAAGAAGGTTAGTACACGGTTAGCACTAACCGTGTAGATTAAGCCTAAGTAATACCTTTCCTCCTTTGGAGGATGAGGTCTAGGTTTGTGTTTGCTTGGGAGGGTGCTAGCTAGGCTTGTAACTGAAGGCAAACACATGGCATTGCTGTTTCATTATGCTTTGAAATCTGATTACCCCTTTGAGAGCATTTGCTTTCGAATTCTCAAATACTTCACTTGCTTATCCTTAATTTGATCGATTAAGGTGGTGTTCAAGTAAGTCCTAGTCCTAGATTAAGTTGTGTTTCTGTATCTTAATCCATGTTTATGGACCCTAACCTCACGTTTGGTGGTGTTTCTATATCCAAACATTGAGTTTAGCTCTATCAAATTCGTCCTTCATCCATACTGGCTCAAAGAAGCAAAACTGAAATTACTTGCTTAAGCCGTGAGCATAGTGAGTTTTAGATTTGATTTCTTTCAATCCTTTGATACATACATCATATTTGGTATCAGAGCAAAGGTTTCACCTTGGCCTGGTACGCCCTTCGACTTCCATAATCCACTCATTCACTGTCTTTCAAACACAAACTCAGTTTCATACTCGATTTGAGTGAAAACACAAACCGCAAAACTAGCTGTTTTCAGCTGTGCCTGGTAGAAAAATAGCACGGTCACCCTATGCCATTAAGCACAACCGTGCCACTCCTATTCCGTATTGTTTCACTTGCTTAAGCGACCTAGTTCAAGCATGAGTGCTACAAGCATGACCTTAGAAGAGAGGTTTAAAGCTTTGATGAAGCGAAATGAGTTTCTATCCAAAAAGATTCAAGAGGATTCTCAACAGAATCAAGAGACTCAAGCACAAAATGAGTATTTGAGAAAGCAATTGGGTTCGGTTTTGAAGCAAAAGCAAAAACTGAATGAAGACACCTTTCAATCTAATCCTAGAAGGCGCGAACAAGTCTTTAGCCGTGAAGTTGATTCTTCAAGTGAAGAAGAACCGACCAGAATGATGAGAGGGGAGCCATGGTATCAAGCTAATTCCAATGACTTCAAAGTAGAAGTTCCTGAATTTGAGAGTAAGCTTGATTTTAAAGAGTTCCTTGATTGGTTGGATACTGTTGAAAGAGTTTTTGAGTGTAAAGACATTCCTGTTGATAAGAAGGTCAAGTGAGTGGCCTTAAGACTCAGAAAGTATGCATCTTTATGATGGACAAACTTGAATGCTAAATGGCTAAGGGAAAGAAAGTCAAAAATCCGAACTTGGAATGAGATAAAAACCAAGCTTAAAGCACGGTTTCTCCCACTAACTTATCTTTAGGATTGTTATTCTCAACTTCATAGCCTTACTGAAGGTAATATGAGTGTTGAAGAATATACACATGAGTTTGAAAAGTTGTTAATCAAGTGTGATATTCAAGAGCCAGAAGAACAAACATAGTTAGATACTTGGGAGGACTTGATCCTAGGTACTCTAATGTGGTTGAATTACATGACCATACTTCATTTGATGATGTTTGTGTGTTAGCTCTTAAAGTGGAGCAGAAAAAGAAGGCAAGATAGCCTTTTAAACCTCAAAACACACGACGTTGGAGCCAGAACCAATGTTTTAACAAGGGGAGTTCCAATCCTGTTCCCAAGCCATAAAATCCATCCCCTTCTTTTTCGCAAAGAACCCTAGTACCACAAAGAACCTAAGCACCTCAAAATAGGCCTAATCCTAACCCAATGAGCAATAGAAGGTCTTTTAAATGTCAATGGCTTGGACACATTACTTCGGACTGCCCAAACAGGGAAGTTATTACACTGGCCGAATGGACAGCCTAGGAGGAGGATTTTGAGGAGGAAGAAAATGAGGTTGAAAGTGAACCAGAACTTGAGGAAACTCAAGATGAAGTTGTTGAAGAGGCTGATGAAGGTGAACTCTTAGTTTTGAGAAGAGTTCTAAGTATGCAAAGAGGAGTTAAAGATGAATAAAGAGAAAACATATTCCATACACGGTGTACCGTGCAAGGAAAGGTATGCTCTTTGATCATTAATGGAGGGAGTTGTGCAAATGTGGTTTCTCAAAGCATGATTGAGAAACTAGGGCTGTAAACTATGACTCATCCATATCCTTACAACATCCAATGGTTGAATCAAAGCAAGGGAATCCAAATGAACTCTCGGTGCTTGATTACTTTTTCTAGTGGAAAGAACTATCAAGATGAGTTATAGTGTGATGTAATACCAATGGATGCATGTCATATGCTGTTAGGAAGACCATGGCTATATGACTGAAAGGTTATACACAATGGTTATTTAAACACTTATTCTTTTACCAAAGAAGGCAAGAAAGTCACCCTAGCCCCTTTTCCCTCATCCAAACTCCACGAAAATCAGCCACAAAATAAGCCAAAACACAATGAATGCCTACTATCCATGAGTGAGCCAGTTTTAAAGGCTTCTCAACATGAGTTTAGAGCCTTTTAAGAGTTAATCCTAGGCACACAAGATGAACCAGAATGTTTGATGCCCACTCATCCCATTGTATGAGCACTCATTGAAAACTTCTATCACTTGTTTCCTGAGTAGATACCTACTGGTTTGCCTCCTAAAAGGGACATTCAACATCACATTGATCTTGCTTCTGGTTCCATCCTACCAAACAGGCTAGCATATAGGATGAATAAAAAGATACCATAGAGATTCAAAGACAAGTTAAAGAATTAAAGGAGAAAGGCTTGATATATGAGTCTTTGAGTCCATGTGCGGTTCCAGGTCTTTTGGTGCCTAAGAAAGATGGCGGAATAAGAATGTGTGTTGATAGCAGGGCCATCAACAAGATCACAACCAAGTATAGGGATCCCATACCTAGGCTTGAAGACATGCTAATGAGTTGAATGGTTCCAAAGTGTTTTCCAAGATTGATCTTCGAAGTGGATATTACTAAATCAGAATCAGAGAAGGTAACGAGTGGAAGACAGCCTTCAAAACAAAGCGTGGACTTATAAATAGTTGGTAATGCCAATGCACATAGTACTTTTATGAGATTGATGAACCAGGTGTTTACACTGCACATTGGAAAGTTTATCGTAGTACACTTTGATGATATTCTGGTATATTCTAAGAATAGGCATGAACATCAACATTGTTTAACTCAAGTTATGCTTGTCTTAGAACGTGAGAAGCTATATGGTAACCTTAAGAAGTGTGATTTCTTTACCCCTGAAGTTACATTTCTTGGTTATGTTGTTACTAAAAATGGTATTAAGGCAGATGAAAGCAAGGTGGAAGCCATTCGGCCTTGGCCAGTACATAAGAGCTTACATGATGTTTGAGCTTTTCATGGCTTAGCTTCATTCTACAGGAGGTTTATACGTGGTTTCAGCACCATTATGGCTCCTATGACTGAAGTTATCAAGGGTATATCATTTATATGGATGCCAAAAGCACAAACTGCCTTTGAGGAGATCAAAGCAAGACTTAGTCAAGCACCGATTTTATCCTTGCCGTGTATTAGTAAGGTTTTTGAAGTGGAATGTGATGCCTATGGTGTTGGCATTGGTGGAGTTCTTACTTAGGAAGGTAAACCTCTAGCCTTCTTTAGTGAGAAATTGTGTGATTAAAGAAGAAACTACTCCACTTATGACAAAAAATTCTATGCCATTGTGAGATGTTTAGAGCATTGGAGTCATTATCATATTGCAAGTGAGTTTATCTTACATTATGACCATGAAGCACTAAAGTATATACAAAGGCAGCATAAGTTAAACTCACGGCATGCCAAGTGGGTTGAGTTTATGCAATCATATGATTTCACCATCAAGCATAAGTCAAGTAAACTCAATTAAGGTGCAGATGCTCCATCTCGAAGTTATCTCTTGTTATTTTAATTAGATTCTTGTGCACTTGATTTTGAGCATCTAAAGGCTTTATACGACAACGATGAAGACTTTGGGGAGTTGTATGCTGATTGTTCTAAGCACCCCAAAGGAGATTTTCTAATCCAGGAGGGATTTCTATTCAAGGGTACATGGCTGTGTGTACCAAGGTGTAGCACGAGGGAGCTTCTAATCAGGGAAGTTCATAGAGGATCATTGGCTGGGCATTATGGAGAGAACAAGACTATTACCATGCTAAGGGAGCACTACTACTGGCCAGCCATGGAGAGAGATGTACAGGATATACTTAAAAGGTGTGGAACATGTCAAGTGGCTAAAAGCCATTCATTACCTTACGGCTTATACACACCATTGCTAATTCCCACTTCTCTATAGGTTGATGTAAGTATAGACTTTATTCTTGGATTGCTTAAGACCCAAAGAAACAAAGATTCTATTTTTGTTGTGGTTTATAGGTTTTTTAAGATGTCTCGTTTCATTCCATGTAATAAGACTAATGATGCTACACATATTGCTAAATTGTACTTTAGGGAGGTAGCAAGATTGCATGGTATTCTTAGGTCTATTGTTTCTGACAGGGATACCAAGTTTTTGAGTAATTTTTGGACTACCTTGTGGAAAAAGTTAGGTACTAAGTTGAAGTATAATACTACTTGTCATCCACAAACTGATGGACAAACTAAGGTTACTAATTGAACCTTAAGAACACTCCTAAGAGTTTTGATTAAACCTCATGCCAAGGCTTGGGATTTGCTTTTACTCCATGCAGAATTTGCTTGCAATAGGGCACCAAGCAAGGCTACTGGTCTTTCCCCATTCAAAGTGGTCTGTGGAATTGATCCCTTAGCCCAAATGATCTTATACCACAACCCTTAGACCAAAAGCCTAGTGCTGATGCAGCATCGAGGGTAGAAGAAATCAAGAGGATCCGTGAGTTGGTAAGGAGTAAGGTTGAGAAGACTAATGAAGCAAATCAAGCTCAGGCCAATAAGCACAAGAAGAAGATGGTTTTTTAACTTGGAGACCTCGTGTGGATCTACCTTAGGAAGGAAAGATTTCTATCCAAAAGAAAGAACAAGCTTATGCCAACAGCTGATGGTCCATTTATGGTACTTGAACGTATTAATGATAATTCTTATAGGGTTGATTTACCAGCTGATTATGGAGTTTCAGCCACATTCAATGTAGGTGACTTGAAAGCTTACCAAGAAGACGATTACCTTGCTGATTTGAGGATAAATCTTCTCAACAGGGGGAGGATGATGGAGTCCCCACCACCAAAGACAAAGAAGAAGATTCAGCAAGTTCAACAAGGTCCATTGCAAGCTTCAAAGTCCAAGCATTGGCTCATATTGTTGAAGAGAGCCTAAAGCATGCACTCGGGGTAAAGGACCAAAATTTACCCAGTTTTATTCACTTAATTACTTAAGCTACATTGTGGCTTAAGTCTTAAATTCTTGTGTTTTTGGAATCCTTAAGATGTCCACTTCTAGGCCCCAGCATTTATTTCCAATCATGCACACTAGAAGATGGGAGATAAAGGCCTTTTGTCAAACCGGCCAGTTTTGCACCTAAAGTGCACGTTTTAATGTTTTAGTGGGATTAGACTACTTAAACATTGTTTAAACTTGATTTCTTTGTTGGGGGGTTATGCACATCTTAAAGTTTTCCCCCATGGCCTGAAAACAAAATCATGCTCACTTTTGCTGAGCCTAAAAATAAGTTGGAAAATTGGCTCAATTCTGCCCGTGAACCCGGTTTAAGAGCACGGTTGAAGTTTTGCTTCTCCAAAGGGTTTGCTGCTTCCATTGCTGGGTGGCACATGTCCCAAGGAGTCTAGAAGGCCAATGATCAGCTATAAAAAGAGAAGATCTTGAAAAGAACACCCAATGGTATGCAAGTTGCAAAAGACTTTGTCTCTTGAAGGTGATTGGTTGGCCATAAAGAGGATTGCACTTTTCAGCTGAACCATGTGCTCTCAGCCTAGTAAACTACATGATTAAGCTTAAGCATAGTCTAATTGAGTTGTAAACATCATTTGGTAGCTTTGTTTAATGTTTTGAGTGTAATTTGTTTAAGTTAAAACAAGGTGAATACACAGTTAGCACTAACCGTGTAGATTAAGCCTAATTAATACCTTTCCTCCTTATGAGGGTAAGGTCTAGGTGTGTGCTTACTTGGAAGGGTGCTAGCTAGGCTTGTAACTTAAGGTAAACACATGGCATTGCTATTTCATTATGCTTTGAAATCAGATTACCCCTTTGAGGGCATTTGCTTTTAAATTCTCAAATATTTCACTTGCTTATCCTTAATTTGGTCGATTAAGGTGGTGTTCAAGTAAGTCCTAATCTTTGATTAAGTAGTGTTTCTATATATTAATCCATGTTTAGGGACCCTAAGCTCATATTTGGTGGTGTTTTGTTATCCAAACATTGAGTTTAGCTCTATCAAATTCATCCTTCATCCTCATGGGTTCATTGAAATTACTTGCTTAAGCCGTGAGCTTAGTGAGTTTTAGCTTTGATTTCTTTCAATCCTTTGATACATACATCATCTTTGGTAAGTACAACCATTGGGTCTGTCTAATATTTAGGATTAAAGCTATACTTGTTACTAAGCAAGCAATTAA
>NCQT01059970.1:20048-30229 GCA_002740465.1 Stenocereus thurberi
ATAACTTCTCACTGAAGAAGGCCAAAGGACGTCCTTCTTGAGTAAGAATACCTCCAATACCAACTCCAGAAGCATCGCACTCAACTGCAAAGATTTTCTCAAAGCAAGGTAAAGCTAGGACCGGTGCTTGAGTTAGTCTTTCTTTCACTTCTTCAAAGGCAGCTTGGGCTTTAGGATTCCAAGTGAATGAGGAACCCTTAAGAACTTCAGTCATGTGAGCTAAAATGGTGCTGAAATTGTGTATGAATCTCCTATAGAAGAAAGCTAAGCCATGAAAGCTTTGACCATTATGAATACTTTTGGGAGTAGGCCAAGTCCGAATAGCCTCAATCTTACTTTCATCCGCCTTAATACCATCTTCAGAAATAATATAACCTAAGAAGGTAACTTCAGGGGTAAAGAAGGTCCACTTCTTAAGGTTGCCCAATAATTTCTCTTTTTCTAGAACGAGCATCACCTGACTTAAGTGATCTTGATGCTCCTGCTCATTCTGACTAAACACCAATATATCATCAAAGTAAACGACCACAAATTTGCCCAAGTATGGTCAAAATACTTAATTCATCAATCTCATAAACGTACTAGGGGCATTGAAAAGACTAAAAGGCATAACCAACCATTCATACAATCCACCTTTAGTCTTAAAAGCTGTTTTTCACTCATCACCCTCCCTAATACGAATCTGATAATAACCACTTCTTAAATCAATCTTACTAAACACCTTAGAGTCATGTAACTCATCCAACATATCTTCAAGCCTAGGTATAGGATACCTATATTTGATAGTAATTTTGTTAATGGCCCTACGATCAACACACATCCTCATACTACCATATTTTTTTAGGACCAAAAGAGCCGGAACAACACATGGACTCAAGGACTCTCGTAGCAACCCCTTAGATATCAACTCTTCAACTTGACGTTGAATCTCTTGGGTTTCTTTTGGATTTGTCCTGTAGACTGGCTTATTTGGTAAAATGGATCTAGGGATAAGGTCAATATGATGTTAAATGTCACGCTTTGGTGGTAAACCTGAAGGTATTTCATCTAGAAACAGGTGACTAAATTGATTTAATATGACCTTGGCTATAGGATGGGATGGAAGGGGTGTTTCTGGTTCTTCTTGTACTTGTAATATCCATTCTTTGAAAGCCTCAAACTCAGGTTGAGAGGCTTTCAAAAGTGGCTCTCCATACGTCAAAAGCAAGTCAGATTGATTTTGGGTTTTTTTGTGGTTTCATTTTGTGGAGTTCGGATGGTGATAAAGGATTAAGGGTAATCTTCTTGCCATCTTTGGTAAAAGAATAGGTATTTAGGTAACCATTATACATGAGTTGCCTATCATACATCCATGGTCTCCCTAGTAAAATATGGCAAGCATCCATGGGGATAACATCACACCAAAGCTCATCTTGGTAGTTCTTACCAAGAGAGAATGAAATTAAGCAATGAGAATTAACTTGTAATCCCTTGCTTTGATTTAGCCATTGAATATTGTATGGATGTGGATGTGCCATGGCCTGGAGGCCCAACTTCCCAATCATACTTAATGAAACAACGTTGGCATAACTTCCTCCATCGATGATTAAAGGGCAAACTTTGCCTTGGACGGTACACCGTGAATGAAAGATGTTTTCACGTTGCTCATCCTTAGTAACTCGTTGATTACTCAATACCCTTCGAATTACTAGCATTTCACCTTCATTTGGATTTTCTATAAACTCCTCTTGAGCTTCCTCAAGATCTTCCTCAGCATCTTCTTCCTTTTCCTCCTCCTTCTCCTCGGCAAACTCTCCCTTTACGGCTTCTCATTCAGCTAAGGTAATCACCTTTCGACTTGGACAATCAGAAGTCATATGCCCTAAGCCTTGACACTTATAACACCTTCTTTGGCTTGTGGGATATGGGTTTCGACGTGGGGCATTCAGTGGTGGCCTTTGAGGAGCTTGGTTTTTTTGTGGATTAGTTGGGAAAGGGGTAGATGGTTTAGGCTGAGGTGTGATGCTTCCCTTGTTTAAAGGTTGCCCATGGTTTGGCACTGAATGGGGCCTGAAAGAATCATGAACAAACATTCTAGATTTCCTTTGTTGCTCCACCTTATGTGTTAGGACACATATTTCATCGAAGGTGGTGTAGACTTGCAATTCAACCACGTTGGCTATCCTAGGATCAAGCCCTCCTCGGTAACGAACCATGGTTTGTTCTTTAGGCTCATGAATGTCACATTTAATCATGAGTTTCTCAAACTAACGTGTGTATTCTTCCACATTCATTTTGCCTTGAGTAAGATGGTGAAAGAGCATATAGTTATCTTGGACATAAGTGGACGGCAAGAACCGCGCTTTCATCTTTGATTTCATTTTATCCCATGTATTGATTTTGCTCTTTCTCTCCCTAGTACTCTTAGCATTGAGGTTTGTCCACCATAGGGAGGCATATTTCCTCAGTCTAAGAGCAACCAATTTCACCTTCCGGTCCTCTGGAATATTCTTATACTCGAAAATTCGTTCAACAGTTTGTAACCATTCAAGGAACTCATCTGGGTCTAGCTTACCCTCAAACTCAGGAATTTCAACTTTGAAATCACTTGAATTGAAAGTAGGTTGTGCTCTCCTTGTCCTTTCAAATGGTACATCATCATCAGAGAAAGATAACGTATTGCTGGCTTCCTCTTCACCTTCATAATGCGTCCCAATTCGTTCACTACCCTCCTAAAGCTTTTGTTTCTATTCCATATGATTTCCAAGCTGTTTCCTCAAGTACTCACTCTGAGCCTTAAGTTCTTGATTGACTATAGACATCTCGTGCATTCGCTTGGTGACGGCTTCAAATTTCTCTTCCATGGCCATGCTAGAACTCATTTTAGGAGTTTGGTTGGAACGGATTTGTGTTTGAGTTTAGGATTCAGAGATGAGCTGGGAAAGGCATGTGGTAGGTTCCAGGCAAGGATGAACTTGCTCTGAAACCAAAAATGATGGAAATGTGCAAGGGGAAATAAGAATGGGTGAAGAACACAAGCTAGAACCAAAGATAGCTCACGGTTTAAGAGAAACCCGGAAGCTAACTTTAGGAATTTCAAGTGTTTCCAAATGAATTTGGATAGTTCTAAACTAGATGATCAGATAAGATACACCATTAATCACTTAGCTTAGGGCCCTTAATCTTGAATTAGAATTAGACACACCACCTAACCAAGGATTAAGACTCACTTGATCATCACCTTAATCAGCCTAATTAAGGATGAGCAAGTAAAGTGTTTAAAGGAAACTCAAAGACACAAAGTCTTTACTCTTAATTCAAAGTTCAAGTATATGTTATAAAATGAACGTTCAAGGCATTTAAAAGCCTTGAGTATACATGAAATGAGCTTTCCTTCAAAGCTAGGAAAGTCATTAAACTTACTTAAGCTACCTAGTACACGGTTTCGGCTTAATCATGGCTAATCCGAAAGTTTAAGGCATAAAATATATGTTTAAACCTTTAAAGACCTTTCCTAAGTATTAAGGAACTTAGGTGACTCATTTTCCTCTCTAGGAAGACAAGCATTACACGGCCTCCACCTCAAAAAGCTACAGTATGCAAGGCTGCCATGTGTTGTAAGTTTGGCCGATTTATAGCTTGCAAAATGGCATCTTTCTCTTACTCCACGTGTCTTGCTCGTGTATGGCTGGGTGGCAGGTTGACTAAGCACCTCTGAATAACTAACAAGGAAGGCACACACCTCTAGCAAACCCACCTAGGAGGGAAAACCACATAGCTAAGTAACCGGGTGTCAAGGTGGCCATTTCTGCCTGTTCTTGTTCTAGTTGGTTGACACCTCAAATGCTGAGTAATCTGAGCTACCCTTACATGGAAGGAATCCTTAAGATTTCTAGAATACCCTCCCTCTCGAATCAAAGCATTTGGACATCATTTGCCCCTTGAAATTGGCTGAATACTTGAATCGTGTAGAATCTGGTCCAAAACAGCATAGGACTGAAAATAACCTTCGTTTACTGACCAATTGAACTCCAAATCTGGTAATTCCAATTGGACATGAAAGCTAAGGTCTTAAACTTATAAGAACACTAAAAATCGTAGTCTTAAAGTTGATTAAGTGGTGATATCTGTATCTTAACCATAGTTTGAGGGCCCTAAACTTGAGTTTAGTGGTGTTTCTGTATCCAAACATTGAGTTTAGTTCAATCCCATTTGGTGTTTAATATGAAGGATTCAAAGAGAATTAAGGATAGTTTGCTTTCTTAATCTTGAGTTAGTAAATCTTTTCTTTGATTCCCTTCCACTTTCTCCCAAACGCAAGCCATTCACATATCCATTCCCTTGCTTATTCAAGGCTTAGACTATCTCTAATAGTCCAGCTTCCATCACAAACCCCAAATCAAACTCTACCGTGCAAAGTAAGAAAACATGGCACCACGAACCAACAAAGTGGCATGGCCTACCCGTGCCTAAGAGCACGACTGTGCCACCCTCAAGCCGTGTATCATTCATTGTTTTGAGTTATGTTTTTGAAGTGTTTAGCTTGGTTTGCTTCTATCCTTCATACATACATCATAATCCCTTGAAGATACATTAAGTTCTCTTTTGATTCTCACTTAGAATCACTTGATTCTAAGTTCCATTCCTCCCTCGCGTGTTTGTTGCCTCACAACCAACATGTTACGTGCCATTTTCCTTTGGTTTTTCCTTGATTGTATTCTCTCTTGGTTTTAAACTTTCACTCTTAATTTGAGTATTAGCTTAGACCCTTGACAGATACATCAATTAGTCACCTTAATTTGCCAATTAGTTTAGGGGTGACATATGGTACTGTACATCAACTTAGTACCAAGCTTCTTCTAAAGGGTAATCCAGAAATGGCTTAAAAACTTTGTCTCCTTATCAGAAGGGATACCATGTAATCTAGTTTCTGTTTAAAATACAATTTAGCAATGTGTGTAGCATCATTGGTCTTATTACAAGGTATGAAGTGTGTCATCTTTGAGAATCTATCCACTTCCATAAATATTGAATCATTTCCCCTTTGAGTCTTAGGTAAACCTAAAATGAAGTCCATGCTCGCATCCACCCAAGGTTGAGTAGGAACTGGAAGTGGCGTATGCAAACCATAGGTTAAGGTGTGACTCTTGGCAGCTTACCATGTTCTACACCTTCTTACAATGTCTTGAACCTCGTCCATTCTAGGCCAGTGGTAATGTTCCCTTAACATGTTAAGGTCTTGGATTCTCCAAAGTTCCCAGCCAATAAACCACCATGAACCTCCCTAATTAGGAGCTCACGGGTGCTACACTTTGGAATACACAGTCGTACTCCCTTGAACAAATAGCTTTCTTGGACTAAGAAATCCCTCTTGGGGTGCTTCAAGCACACAGAATATAAGTCCCCAAGGTCTTCATCATCAGAATATAAACTTTTTAGATGCTCAAAACCAAGAGTAAGAGCATCCAACTGAAATAGGAGGAGATGCCTCCTAGATAATGCATCGGCGCCTTGATTTAACTTTCCAGGATTATGCTTAATGGGAGAGTGGAATCACTGAAGGAACTCAACCCATTTAGCATGGCATGAGTTTAACTTGTATTAGCTTTGAATATACTTCAAAACTTCATGATCTGAATGTAGAATGAACCCGTTACCCACTAGATAATGGGTCCAATGCTCTAAACATTGTATAATAGCATATAATTCCTTGTCCTAGGTCGAGTACTTTCTTCTTGAATCATATAACTTCTCACCAAAGAAGGCCAATGGCTTGCCCTCCTATGTAAGAACACCTCCTGTACCTACTCCTGATGCATCACATTCAACTTCAAAGACCTTCTCAAAGCACAGCAAAGCAAGAACAGGTGCTTGAGTTAGCTTTCTCTTTACTTCCTCTAAGGTAGATTAGGCTTTACGGGTCCATTAGGGGTCCATTTAAATGACGTACCCTTAATCACCTTAGTCATAGGAGCCATAATTGTGCTGAAGTTTTGAATAAATCTCTTATAAAAGGAAGCTAATCCATGAAAGCTTCAAACATCATGAATGCTTTATGGTAGACGCCAAGACCGTATAGCCTATCCTTTCCTCAGAGATAATATAACCTAAGAATATAACTTCATGAGTGAAAAAAGTACATTTCTTAAGGTTACCATACATCTTCTCACGTTCAAGAACAAGCATGACTTGATTGAGATGATCTTGATGTGTTTGTTCATCCTTGGAATAGATTAGAATATCATCGAAATAGACCACCATAAATTTTGCCAATATATGGCTTGAATACTTGATTCATTAGCCTCATGAATGTACTAGGGGCATTAGAAAGATCAAAAGGCATGACAAGCCGTTCATATAAGCCTCCTTTAGTCTTGAATGCCGGCTTCCATTCATCTCCCTCTCAGATTCTGATTTAGTAGTATTCACTTCTAAGATCAATCTTTGAAAACACTTTAGAGCCAATAGTTCATTTTGCGTATCCTTAAGTCTAGGTATGGGATACCTATACTTGATTATGCTTTTGTTTATGGCTCTCCTATTCATACACATTTGTTAGCTACCATCTTTCTTAAGAACCAACATGGCAGGTACGACATATGGGTTTAAAGACTCTCTTACAAGCCCCTTGGACATCAATTCTACTACTTGCCTTTGAATCTCTATGGTTTCCTTTGGGTTCATCTATAAGCTGGCTTATTAGGGTGGATTGAACTAGGAATGAGATCAATATGGTGCTAGATGTCTCTTTTAGGAGGTAACCCATGGGTAGCTCCTCAGGAAATAGGTGATAGAACTTTGGTGTGAGGGACTTAGCTATGGGGTGAGTAGGCAAGGGGGTTTCTGGTTCACATTGATTGTTTAAGATCCACTCTTTAAAAGCTTTAAACTCATGACATGAGGCCTTTAAAAGAGGTTCATTAAAATGATAATAAGCAACCAGAATGTTTTGGTTTTTTTGTAGGCTTGTTTTTATGGAGTTCGGATGCTGACAAAGGCTTTAAGGTAGTCTTCTTTCCTCCCTCAGACAAGGAGTATGTATTCTGGAGTCCATCATGCACTACCTTCCTATCGTACATCCAAGGTCTACCCAACAAGACATGGCATACATCTATAGGGATAACATCACACCATAACTCATCTTGATAGTTCTTGCCAATAGACAAAGAAATGAGGCACTGGGAGTTAACTTGTAATCCCTTGCTTTGGTTTAGCCATTGGATGTTATAAGTATGGGGATGAGACGTCGCTTGAAAGCCTAGCTTCTCAATCATGTTAAGAGAAACTACATTGGCACAACTCCCTTCATCTATAATCAAAGAACAAGCCTTGACTTTAACCGTACATCTAGTATGAAAGATGTTTTCCCTTTGGTCGTCTTTAGCTCCCTTCTGGCCGTTCAAGACTCTTCTTAAAACCAGCATCTCACCCTCATCTGCTTCCTCCTCAACCTCCTCTAGGTTTTTCTCAAGATTTCCCTCACTTTCTTCTCCAATTTCTTCCTCAAGTTCTTGCTCATTCACGGCTCTCCATTCAGCTAAAGTGATCACCTTTCGGTTTGTATAGTCCGAGGCTATGTGTCCTAGCCCTTGGCACTTAAAACACTTCCTTATGCCCATAGGATTGGGATTGGGTCTGGTTGGAGGTGGTTGGATCTTTTGTGGAGTTGGGGTTCCTTGTGGATTGGAAGGGAAATCATTTATAGGCTTAGGAGGTGGATTAGAACTCGCCCTGTTAAAGGGTGTGTTATAGGTTAATGGCTTGGAATTTTAAGGTTTAAAGGGTTATCTTGCTTTCTTTTGTTGTTCAACTTTATGAGCAAGTGCATAAACGTTATCAAATGAGGTATAAGCCTGTAAATCAACAACATTAGCATACGTAGGATCATAGCCTCCCAAGTATCTAACGATTGTTTGTTCTTCTGTTTCTTGTAAGTCACATTTGATCACAAGCTTTTCACTCTCTCTCCTGTATTCTTCTACACTCAAATTACCCTAGGGTTAAGTTGTGGAGTTGAGAGTAACAATCTTGAACATAAGTAAGGAGAAGAAACGGAGCCTTAAGCTTAGATTTTATCTTCTCCTATGTTCTGATTTTAGACTTCCTTTCTCTAACTTTTTTAGCACACAAGTTAGTCCACCAAAGAGAAGCATACTTACAGAGTCTTAAGGCTACTAACTTCACTTTCTTCTCTTTAGGAATGTCCTTGCACTCGAAAACTCGTTTAACTATGTGTAACCAGTCCAAGAACTCTTCAGGATCAAGCTTGCCTTCATATTCTAGAATTTCAACTTTGAAATCATTTGTATTAATTTGAATCCGTGGTTTTAGTCTACCATTCTAAAAGGTTTATCTTCACTAGATGAATCAATGTTATGACTAAAGACTTGCTCCTACCTCCTTGGCTCATATTAAGAGATTCTTCATTCATCTTTTGCTTCTACTTCAAAAAGGAACCAAGCTGCTTTTGTAGATACTGATTTTGAGCTTGAGTTTCTTGATTATGTTGAGCATCTTCATGAATCATCTTCATTAGCATCTCATTCCGCCTCATAAGAGCATCAAATTTCTCTTCCAAACTCATGCTGGAACTCATCTTGTCTTCGAATTGTGTTTAAGGTCAAACTAGGAATGTACTTAGAAGTGAACAGGGAAATGAATCTGGGAAGGTAGGAAGGATACTAGGCCTAGGAGAAACCAAAGCTCTGATACCAAATATGATGTAAAGTTTAATGAAAATCACTCTCACTTAAAGGAGAACAAAAAAACAAGGAAAGGAACTCACGGCCTCAGCTTGAACTGTATGCAATCTGAACTAAAAGTAAGATTAGGATAGTTATAAACTTGAATCTTGGGTACAGTAATCACCACCAAGACCAAGGTTAAGGCCCCTAAGCTTGATTAAGATATAGAAGTCACCACTTAAATAAGATTAGGACTAGACTTAAACACCACCTTAACCGGCCTAGTTAAGGATAAGCGAGTTTAGTGTTTTTATCTTAGGGAGCAAAGCTCTCTTTTCTCTCTTCAAATTCACGAAATCTAATGACAAAAGTGAAGAATGCAAACCCTTATAGCCTTGCAAGCAAGCACCTAAGTAGCTTAACCCTTGAGAGATGCATCAATTTTGGCATCAAAGCTAAGTTTCATCCTTGGCCTGAAATCAAAACCCACACATTTTTCCTTCCTACCATCCATAAAAATTTCCAAAAAACCAAAAAATAGCCTTCGTTCTTGTTTAGCCTTCAACATGAATAGTATGACTCTTGAAGAGAGGTTCGAAGCTCTCATGAAGAACTTCAAAGTAGTGACCTCAATTAACGAAGAGTTGAAGAATCAGATAGAAGAGTTGAAGAGTCACAATAAATGTTTTAGGTTCCAGTTCAGAGGAAAAAGATGACCTGACCTTAATGATCATAAGGTTAAGGTCCCAAAGTTTGAAGGGAAACTTGATCCCGATGAATTCTTGAGATGGCTTTATAACATTAAAAGAATCTTTGATTACCACAAAGTCCCTGAGGAAATGAAGTTTAAGCTTATTGCCCTTACGTTAAGAAAGTGCGCCTCAATTTGGTGGAGTAACTTGTGTTCTATGTGAGTTAGAAGGAAAAAGAGCCAAATCCAAACATGGGAGAAGATGAGATCTAAACTTAGAAGCCATTTTTTGCCCCTTTTGTACCTTCATAAAAAAGAGGGCAATCAAGCTCGCAAAGCTAAACATCAACAAAAAGCCAAGCTATTCAAGAAAGATTTCTCTGAACCCACAGTTGTACACCCTTCCTTCCCATAAAAGAAGTCCCTGAGCCCGTGGTTATACCCATTTCGACCCCACAAAAAGATTTAGCTCCACAAAAAAGCCAAATTGGTTTGGAAGCTAGTGAGGAGGTTATCAAAGAGGTAAATGGGAATGAAGATGGAGATGCAGTGTTGGATTCGAGTAATCTTGATGGCACTGAAGGAGAGATTTTAAATTCTGATGAGCTTAATATGAAAAGGGTGCTAATGAGTCATCTCTCATCTTAAGCAATCCGTAAGGGTTTGAGTTGAAGGAAGAGGAAATTGAGTCTGAGCTTCACCATAGAACTGAGCCTTGCAACCATGAGTTAACCTTGGAGGATCAAGAAGAGGTTATAGAGAAGGTCAAGGAAGAGGAGACACTGATCCTAACAAAAACCTTTAGTGAATTTCATGATTTGAGTGAC
>NCQT01059974.1:13302-24148 GCA_002740465.1 Stenocereus thurberi
CAAGGCAGGTGCATCATTGGTCCCATCACCAGTCACAGCAACCACCTCCCCTAGCATTTTCAAATTTTGCACTAGGATGTGCTTGTCTGATGGCAAAGATCGAGCCATTACCTGAGAATTGAAAAGAATTCATCTCAGTCAGCATCAACATTCTATAATGAATACCGCTGATCTGGGTTAACAGAGGTCCAGATATCACCTAGCATTAACTATGACCAGTAGAACATCTTTCTTAAAGAAGTTTAAGAGTATTTTAGAACATCTTTTTAACAAAAATAAAAAAAAAGGCTAGAAGGACATGCACGTGACAATAAAAGTTGTTCTTGGAAATGAAAAATGAACCTGGATTCTAGGTATGATATCTTTCATCTCCTCGAAAGTCTTTCTACGAAACTCTGGCCCTTCTATGGCAATGCCATCTTCTGTTAGTATGCCACATTCCCTTGCTATGGCCTTTGCTGTGTTAATGTTATCACCTGTGACCATACGCACGGTGATCCCAGCAGCTATACAAGTCTGAACTGCATTCTTGACTCCTGGTCGGACAGGATCTTTGATCCCAACAATTGCTATTAAAATATAGCCTTCTCCAGGAATGCTGCTTTTATCACATCCATCATCCACATCTTTGAAAGCCAAGCAAAGGGTCCTTAAAGCCTCAGAAGCAAAACCATTTATGACATGAGTTACAGCCTTAACTTTTTCTTCAGATAAATCAACATAATCTCCATTGGAATCAATCATCCTGTTGCACATTGTTAAGACTATTTCTGATGCACCCTTGCAAAAGGCTCGGTAGCCACCTTCTGGCAATGCCACAAGAACAGACATTTTCTTTCTGACAGAATTGAAAGGTTCTAGCATTTTAATCTCATAGTTTTTGCGTAAAGCATTGAAATCACCACCTAGATTCAATCCAAGTTCAAGCAATGCTGATTCTGTTGGCTGCCCTAAAATAGAAGTATTGCCATCTTGGTCCTTAACGACCTCTGCTCCAGTATTCAAGAAAATAGCTTGTAAAAGTGTACTCAAGATAATCTCAGACGTTTCTGCTTTCACATCACTTGCTTTTATCTCTTTATTTTCCCCAGATAACCAAATCTTGTCAACTACCATGTGGTTTGTAGTGAGCGTTCCAGTCTTGTCTGTGCAGATGGTAGTTGCAGAACCCATTGTTTCACAAGCAGAAAGATGCCTTACCAGTGCCTTCTCATTCATCAATTTCTTCATTGCGAAAGCAAGGCTTAGAGTCACAGCCAATGGTAGCCCTTCTGGAACTGCAACAACAATTATAGTTACTGCAGTAGCAAAGTAGTTTAGAATCATCATTGCATCCTGTGAAGACCAATGCGTCAACAGGTGATGAACCATTTTCGCCACTACAAATCTAATGGCCAATACCGAGAATGTCAGCACTGCAAAGACCAGTCCGATTTTTCCAATGATAGTGGCAACTCCATTTAACTTCACCTGCAAAGGTGTCTCATCATCACCTCCCTCACTGAGAGTCTCCATCAAATGTCCCCATTCAGTCCTCATGCCAACAGCAGTAACAAGCATTTTAGCTGACCCATCCTGTACTTTAGTTCCTGACAAAAGAAAAGGCCTTTTGTGATCAACATACATTGGCTCACTCTCACCGGATAAGCTTGACTCATCGATCAATAAGTTGTAGCCTGAAATAAAGATTCCATCCACCGGGATTATGTCTCCAATAGACAAATGAACAATATCTCCAACAACCAAATCATAAATGGATGTCTTCTGCCTACGTCCATCTCTAGTCACCTGAACAAATATCTTCTTTTTCTCCTTGTCCAGACGTCTGAATTGAAGTGATTGGTTATAGTCACTAATGGCAGTTACCAGTACAACTAAGAATACACTGACAAGGATACCCAACCCATCATACATGCCTTTTGGCAACCCTTCCGTGCCAATTCCTACCCCAATTGAAACCACAGCACAAACCATCAGAATGATTAATGTTAAGTCCTGAAATGCTTCCCACACAAATGTCCAAAACCCTCTAGGACGCTTCTCAGTGTACTTATTGTGTCCATATACTTTTTGCCTGCGATGTAAGTCGCTTGATTGTATGCCTTCTTTTAGTGAACTACATACTTTCTTGGCAATTCCTTCTACTTCACCATGGGTATCAAGGCCCTTAATGTCATGGCCACGAACTATCGACGCTAATTCATCTGCTTCAATTCCAAAGCCGGACTCTTTCGTTTCTTTTGAAAGCTTATACTCAGTTCTAGCAGCTGCAAAGAAGATTTCATGTTAGACTAAGTCCACAGGTATCAATAACTAATCCAATGCTACAGTAGTCAGCAGACATTAAAGATCCTAACTTCATAAGTCCATACCATCGCTAAAACGGAGTGCCGCTTTATGTACAATGAAAGCAACTCGTAGTTCCTATTTAAATGAGGAATAAAATGATGCAGTTAGTTCAAGGAGCTTATAAACAAAATCAACTCAAGGAACATGGAAGCGTACACCCAACAGGGCCACAACCAATCAACTCTTTGCAGGGGCAAACAAGGGATGTCAACCTAAGGAATTTGAGTAAGATGACAAACAATAATGCATCTGCAAAGCTGTATGGGTATAGGCTGTGCAACTTTAGCATTCAACATGCATTGGCAACTTCCTTAGGTACACACATCCAACTATAAGGATCTTCTACTCTTATAGTGAAAGCAAGGCTGTTACTTGATGGAGTTCAAGCAGCACTCAAGGCAAGGTTATCTGCTGAATCTAATTACTAAAGGTGACTATAAAGGTGTTATTCAAACTCTCCTCCTAGGACAGGCAGGAATAACAAGACAAAATCCAATTGTTGATCTAAGATTTTCCTAAATTCGCCCAGGATAGCAGACATGCTTATCACTATATATTTATGAGGCTAACAAGGTGTTAGGCTCTGAAGATTATAGAAATCTGTATCTCACACTGCTAAAATAAAGTTGAGAAAATAGGAATTGACAATGGCAAGAAATTGTAGGATTAATCTAAGAAAGAGATATTATAACTACTCTCTAAAAACAAGGAGAGTCAACAAGCCTTTAGAAAACCAATAGGAGAAACAATATTTTTCTCTCTAAATTATCATGCTGCTTTGTATTTCCCTCTCTTGAAAATGAGATGCAAATACAATTAAGAAATGTAACAATTTATATAAAAAAATTTCAACTAAAAAAAAAAACTTATTTTCCTGCTCTTTCCTCGCTCCTATGAACGTAACATACTATTTTGTTTTAAGGCAAAAATTGACTTTACTAAATTTAACAATCTCCCACTTAAAGTCAATTTTTGATGAGCCTCTATGCTTCTTACGTTTCTAATAAGCCATAAGAGGATCTGCACCATATGAGCCTGTCAGTATTAACCAGTTTTGTCATAATGTCTGCCAAATTATCTCTTATGTGAATCTTTTGCATATCCACACTTCCTTCCTCTACTACTTCTCAAACAAATGATATTGAACATCAATGTGTTTAGTCCTCGAATGAGAAATTGGATTTCTAGCAATGTGCAAAGCACTTTGACTATCAAAATAAATAGGAATCTTTTGGTGTATGTGTCTAAGTTCTTTCATTAATCTTTTTATCCAAATTGCTTCCTTGCAAGCTTCGGTAGCTGCCATGTATGCAGTTTCTGTAATAGATAAGGCTACAACAGTTTATAGCGTTGACACCCAACTTACCGCTACACTTGCAAGTATAAACACATAGCCTGTAGTAGATTTCCTTTTATCAAGATCACCTGCAAAATCAGAGTCAACATATCCTTTGACTATAAACTCTGATCCTCCAAAACATAATGCCGCATCTGAGGTTCCTTTAACATATCTTAGATCCTTTTCACAACATTCCAATGCTCTCGACTAGGATTTGCCATAAATCTATTGACCACTCCCACTGCTTGAGCAATATCTGGCCTTGTATAGATCATGGCATACATTAGGCTTCCCACTGCTGATGCATACGGCACTCAAGACATTTCTATCCTTTCAGTTTCGCTGCTAGGGCTCATACTTTAGGACAATTTATAATTGATAGGAAGTGGGGTAGAAATTGGCTTACAATCTTGCATATTGAAGCGTCGCAAGATTTTCTTCACATAGTTCTTTTGAGAAAACCATATCTTCCTAGCGTTTCTATCTCGGTGTATTTGCATCTCTAAAATCTTGTTTGTTGATCCTAGATCCTTCATATCAAACTCCCTAGCCAATTGTGCCTTTAATTCTTGGACTCGATCTTTGTTGGGGCTTACAACCAACATGTGTTCCACATACAACAACAAAATGATGAAATCATTATCCTCAAACCTCTTGTAATATGCACAATAGTCTGAATTAAGTCTGTTGTATCTAAGGCTAATAATGAAGGAATCAAACATCTTGCACCAACACCTTGGCGCCTGCTTTAGACCGTACAAAAATTTGGTTAACCTGTAAACCAAGTTCTCTTTTCCTTTTTCTTTAAACCCTTCTGGTTGGAGCATATATATCTTTTCTTTAAGTTCTCCATGAAGAAAAGCTGTCTTGACATCCAACTGTTCTAGATGTAAATGAAATGTAGCACACATAACCTGGACTAATCTTACAGTTGTAAGTCTAACAACTGAAGAAAATATCTCGTTAAAGTCAATACCTTCTTTCTGAGCATATCCTTTTGCCACCAATCTCAGACGATATCTTTCTACTTGATCATTACCATCTCGTTTGATCTTATAAACCCATTTGTTACCAATGGCTTTCCGTCCTTGTGGAAGTGGAACAAGTTCCCACGTTTTGTTTCTACGTAAGGCTTCCATTTCTTCCTGCATTGCTGTCATCCACGCTGAAGGATCTGGGCCATTCAGAGCCCTTTCAAAAGTAGGTGGCCCTCCATCTTCAGTTAGAAGATAGTACACATCATGGCTTGCCATAACATAATCTGAGTGCCATGAAGGTTTTCTTGTTTGACGATGTGATCGTCGAAGTTCTGTATCATCAACCATCTCTGACTCTTGTTCCTCTTGTTTTGGCTCTACTTCAAAAGAATTATCCTTTCTAGACTCATCATCTATATATACTGTAGCAGTCTCTTTAGATCTATTATCATCTTTATTTTATAGTTCTCTTTCTGCAAACATAACGTCTCTACTGACAATAACCTTGCAAGCAGTGGGATCCCGCAGGTGATACCCCTTAACACCGTCAGCATAACCCAAGAATATACATATTTTCGATTTCGGATCCAATTTTGTTCTTTCTTGGGAGTTGCACATTACATATGCGGGACATCCAAACACATGTAAAGAAGAATAATCAATCGGCTTTCCATTCCACATCTCCATTGGAGTCTTTAAAACGATAGTCGTTGACGGTGATTGATTTATCATGTTGCTGGCAGTTTTGACTGCTTCTACCCAAAAAGATTTGGGCAGTTTTGCAGTTCTCAACATAGCCCTTGTTCTTTCTAGGAGATTCCTATTCATTCGGTCAACTACACCATTTTGCTGAGGTGTGTCGACAACTGTGAATTGTCTTTGAATACCTTCTTGTTTGCAAAATGCTAGGAAATCAGCGTCTATGTATTCTCCTCCATTATCTGTCCTTAACTTAATTCTTTTTCCAAATTCAAGTTCCACTCGAGCTTTGAATTCCTTGAATACTGGAAACACATCTGACTTCTTCTTAATTGGGCACCAATATTCTCCTACAGTAATCATAAAGAAATGACACAAAATACTTTGCTCCTCCTCAGGACATGATTGGTGATTCTCATACATCAGAATGAAGTAAGTCTAGGATGTGTTTGCTCTTGGCAATAGATCTTCCAAACTTTAATCTATTTTACTTACTCACAACACAATGCTCACAAAATGGTAAGTTTATCGATATGAGTCCAAGCAGGAGATTACGTTCTGCGAGAACCTTTAAACCACATTCTGACATATGGCCTAGTTTATAATGCCATTTTATCATTGATTCTTCTTGATTGGTAGAAGCAACATATGGATCTCCATATTTTAACGTATCTCCTTGAAACATGAATATTTTGGATGAGGTCTTCTCTGCCGTCGTCACAATGAGTGCTCCTTTGACAACTTTCATAATACCATTTTCGGTTTGGGTCGTAAGCCCAAGATCATTAAATTGCCCAATAGATAATAAATTTTTCTTTAGACCTTTCACATGTCGTTCCTCTTGTATAGCACGCACAATTCCATCATGCATCATTAATTTGATGGTGCCGATACCAACAATCTCCAAAGCACGATCATCTCCCATGAACACATATCATTCGAGGATAGGTTTATATGAGTGAAACCAATCCCGTCGAAGTGTCATGTGCCATGTTGCTCCTGAATCTAGTACCCACACCTTAATGAGTGAATTTGCTTTAGAAGTTATTGATGCATCTGCACATAAGATTTCTCCATCATTCGATGTACTAGCAACACATCTCAGAAAGGCTGTTGCTTCGGAAGTCTTTTCTATACTCTTCTTATAATTCCAACAATCACTTTTAATATGTCCTCTTTTGCCACAATGGTAACATTTGACATTTTTCCCGCTTCGTGACTTTGATCTCCCATGATTTTGACTCCCACTGGAGTTGCGTTCGGTTGATCGGTCTCATCATCAACAATGCCTCTGTTTGTTGTAAAGAGAACGATCTATCTTCATTACTTTTGCGCCTAGATTCCTCTTGTAGGACAGCGGCTGCAGCATCATTGAAGTCTAGAAAGTCCGTATGCACATAGTTTGTCAAATTGATGATGAATTGATCATACGAGTCAAGTAGACTTCGAAGTAGAAGCTCTGCACGCTCATTTTCTTTTATATTATAATGCATCACCGCAAATTTTGAAAATAGCGTGTTTAGATTGTTGATGTGATCCATTACCGATACAGATTCACTCATTCGAAGAGTATAAAGCTTTCTTTTCAACAATATCTTATTATGTAGTGACTTTGTCTCATACAATCTGGTGAGCGCATCTCAGATTTCCTTCGCAGTCGTTTTCTCTGTGACACTTGATAAGACTGAATCTGCTAATGCCAGCTGTAGATTGACAATAGCATTGTTATCTATCTCTTTCTATTTGTCATCAGTTAATCCTTCAAGTCTGACCTCAATTGCTGCTATGCAATGATCTTTTCTCACTGCCTTCGTTTTCAATTTCAGAAGCGAGAAATTACTCCCATTGAACCTCTCAAACTCATATTTGGCTTTCATAATATTGAATAGTATAAGTTAACCTGACTCTGATACCACTGTTATATTTCGAAGATTACAGAAATCTGCATCTCATACTGCTAAAACAAAGTTAAGAAAATAAGAATTGACAATGGCAAGAAATTGTAGGATTAATTCAAGAAAGAGATAGTATAACTACTCTCTAAAAACAAGGAGAATCAACAAGCCTTTAGAAAACCAATACGAGAAACAACATTTTTCTCTCTAAATTCTTATGCTGCTTTGTATTTCTCTCTCTTGAAAATGAGATGCAAATACAATTAAGGAACGTAACAACTTATACAAAAAATTTTCAACTTAAAAAAGAAAACTAATTTTCCTGCTCTTTCCTCACTCCTATAAACGTAACATACTATTTTGTTTCAAGGCAAAAATTGACTTTACTAAACTTAACATAAGGTTGTGGATAGCTCATTAAAATTTGGATATTGATTTCAATAGTGCCATAAATGGGAATTGGGATCATAACTTTAATAGAAATTTTCACTTAAGTTTCATCCTATGATGTACTTCGACAGTCTGTCGAGAAAAGAAGCCTTTTTCCTTGCATTTAAAAAAATTTATCCACAATATCTTATTGATTAACTATGTAGTTACCAATAAGTACATTCACCTCGTATGATATATATCCCAGTTCCAAAAAGAATGTTACATCTTATATCTTGCATAAAACCATTTCATTTGCATTTTCTATGAACCGATATATTTGAATATGGGTTATGGTTGCCCCCCCAGCACCAACTATGCTTGGTTCTGTAAAGGAGCCTCCTGAGACCATCCCACATAAGGACTTGAGTACATATTATTTTTTGTATGTTTCATACATATATAGTAGGACTTCAAGCCAAGGTCCTATGATTTCCTTATGATAAAGAAACCTAAATACAAGTACAAAATAGCATGTGAAACCAAAACTAGGCGAAAACAAGGCAATTAATTTGGCAAGACAAAGTGGACAATGACTGGCTATAAGGTCATGTCATCAGAGCCAAAACTACCCATTTCTATCTCCAGCGAACCATTATTGACACACAGGTGTCCAGATTCTTTAAGCACCAAGTGAAAGTTCAAGGAAATTTCCCATGATTCCGTTAATGGCCACTTGCCCATTGGCTTTGAAAAAGTCAAGTTTTGATCATTTAAAAGTTAAAACTGGAGGTCAGTTTCAGACGTGCATTGATCACCCTCAGTTACTATCTCAGAACAGTTGTGCAATAAAGTCAATGACTATTCAGGAAAGATACTTATTACTTGCTCCATTGCACAAAATCGCCTCTCTTAGAATTAAGGGCCAAATTTTTGTGAGACATAAATGAGACCTTGTTCTTAAGATGGACAAGTAATTTGGGGCAGATCAAAAAACTATTATCTAGGTGCACCCACATGATTCTCAGCACTAGCCAGGAACTTCAAAAGTCCAATCGTTTGAATTTTGAAATCAACTATCGACGGCAGAGAAATAAAGAAACACCAAGTTTCAAATAAACTATTAGTAATTGGAAAAGGAGGAAAAGGAGCTCAAAAGCGGTAGGCACGGACACAATCTTGTTTTCACATAGTTACCCTGCTCAAGAAGCTCCCACATTTCATGTGATTACGATGCATTTCAGAAATGTTAACTACAATCCCGATTCATATTATCGATAATCAAGTCAGATATTTCTGGAGCAAAGGGAGGCACAAAAGTCAATGTAAACGGGATTCGAACCACATTTTGCTTAACAACTTCAAAAAACTTTATCAATTAAGCTAAGTGATACAGATCATTTACAATTATTGATACTATGCTAGGTATTTCCACAGATTCGACCATTCCTGGTCAGAATGCAATATTTCTGCCCACGTGTCCTTCCCGAGTCTCACATGATAAACTACGACATGCCCTCTTTATGAGCCATTAATTTTTATTTTTAAAAAAAGAAAAAAAGGTGGGTGGAAGTGGCGAAGATGGTATTACTGTTTATTCAGCGGATATTTTTCTCCAAACATAATTAGTTCATATGGAACCATTATTGTCTGTATGGAAACCAATTCATATGTCATCATTTTACTTCTTTTTCTTTTCTTTTTTTTGGAGAGACATCTGGGACAAGTTTCCCCATGAATCCTCAAGTAATCAATTCTCTGTCAACCCTAATTACTTACGCATGTAGGGCAGGTGGGGGGAAAAAATAAACAAATAAACAAAAAGGGTATGAACACAAAGATGATGAAGAAGAAGAAGAGAAGAGTTCATTCATCCTTTTAAATGATAAACTATAAACATGGGTGCTGGGTTAGTGTATGAACACATAATGAAGAGGAAAGTCAAAAAAATAAAAAGAAATACAGAAATCAAACATTACTTTACAGATTAAGATTGTATTAGATTATAATGACTAATTTAATCTAATAAAAAAGTAATTATCAGAATAATTCTTGTAAATGAAGCGTGACATAGTATGGAATACGGATTATGGAGTAGCACAACTTCATTCATATGCATTCCATGATATAATATCTTTTTTAATAGAAAAAATGAGATTTTATGAGTGAAAAGTTCTATACAACACGGACTCGTTGCAACTAAGATCATCCCACAAAAATAAAACTAAATCAACGTAAATTCTTTCTCAAAAAATACTATCGTTTGGTCCTAAACTTGTAGTATAGTAACGGTCTTTCCACCAAAAACAGAAAAGCACTCTTTTCTAAAGAGATTCTTTTTAAAAAAAATAAAAAATTCCTGAACTGTGGCGCAAATGGCGCATTTTATTGTGGGATAATTAGTCAAAATACAGTTGCCATTTGTGAATATTTTTTTCAGAAAATACGTCATGATCAGCAACTGGTAAACCCTATGGTATCAAATCAGGATCATAATCAAAGAAAATCAATGGAAAAATAATCACACGGAGAGAGGGTGGAGGTCCTCTTCTGTGGATGCGTCGTCAGAAAACAACGTGCTGACGTGAACTTTTTATTCAATTTAATTATTATCACAATTACTGTTAATACAATCCATTTTTTAAATTTATAAAAGTCTTAAGATGAAGTTCATTTTACCTGTAATTAGTACTAATTAAAGTTTTCTTGAATAAAAAATTAATAGAAAATAGGTTATTAACCGAACTTGATCATTTTGGAACTGAGAACGTATTCATTAAACTCGGGAAAAAAAAGGAAAAATAATAGGAAGAGGAGGAGAGAGAAATGCGGGGACCTGAAGAGAGCGAGCAGCACGGGAGCGTTTATCGAGATCGGCGACGTAACGGAGGCGGCGGCGGCGGTTGCGGATGATAAGGCCGACGGCGGTGCGCCAATGCCGTAGAGCATCTTCCGACGGATTCTTCGGCGGAAGTTCGAAGTCCTTGAGCAGCCTCCCCTCCATTTTGAGAAAGCTTCTTCCTTTTCTGTTTCTCTCACTAGACGACGGCGGGAATTGGAATTGGGTTCGTACTACAAGAAAGCCTTCTTTGTCTTGGCCCAAGACTCCCGCATTTTATAAAGCCAACATTTGAGGGCCCACGTCCGCCCCGGGGGATGTTTCATTAATTGCAATAGTTTTAAAGTCCTGCTTGACAAATAACTGATAGCTATTACTG
>NCQT01060043.1:13262-23506 GCA_002740465.1 Stenocereus thurberi
TAATAATGCTAGTAATAATAATCATGATAAAAATGACCATAATTCTGACAATACACAATTAAAGTTATCGTTATACCAACAAATGCCACAAAAGTATTAATGTTAATGAACTATTAAGAGTAATCACATTAATAATAATAATAATAATAACAACAACGACGACGGCGACGACGACAAGAACGACATTAATACTAGCAATCGAGCCAAAGTAAACAATATTAACGAGCTTATAATAATAACTCGAATGGTAGTGACGATAATGTCGATATTAATAAATACAAGGTGAGTCAAATCATTACACTATTATAACATTTATTAACGAGTGTCAGCAATGTCTAATAATTAAAACAGAGGTCGAGGGAATTTGAATTATTCATTAAGTCAGGAAATTTAATAAAACATCTTAATCTAGCACTAATTGTACAAAATTATATATTTGAAGCAAAAGTGAGGCCAACTGTCGTTTCAAGCTACCAACAAACAATTTTCACTGAAAAGGAGAGAGACTTTCAAAGACCAAGTGCTTTCATTACTTGTACTCTTCGAAAACTCACATGTTTCTCAAACTATACAGAACTCATATAATGTTCATATAATAGATCATGTGACACAATATCTTGTCACTTAAACAAATGGCCCATCAATTATCAATCATCAGGGCTTACGCCATTTAGTTTACCTATGCGACTGTAACTTAGGTTTCGTGATTGGCCTGGAAGGTATGCACCTATTTCAAGATTGCATTAGACGTCAATCGTGGTCCAATTTTAGATATTAATTAGCAAATCAACTTTTCTTACACATTCTACCTCTCTTAGTTACAAACAAAATATTTTGAAAAGCGGGCGCCTAACTAACTCAATACAAAATTGATTTTACTGCATAGGGGTATATGTGCTAAACCTTTGGCTCATCATTCGAATTATTTTTTATGTTTGCTGTTTTAAGGTGAGGGATTAGTGAACATTAGCCAGCCAAGTGCTCACAATGATTTATAGGCTAGGACCCTAGAGACTAGCTTATTGTATATTTTTTTAGGCTTTGGGTTTGCTAATGCTTGGTGATTGTATGCTAAGTTATCACATGTATTATTAGCTAAACAATTTGCCAAATATATGTTTTGGTTTCCAAAGTTTAGCAAATCAGGTGATTGACTAGATAGCATAGTGTTACAGGTAGTTCCAGGTAGAATCGTTCCATCACGGAATGACGGTAATGCCTCTAGTTAAGAGACTTCCACTACAACCATAACTAAATAAGTGATTAAGTTAGAATAATCAAGAATTAGGGATTGGGGGCATCATAGTTGTGGTATCAGAATCAGTTTAGCGAACTGTGAGTAGTAGCACGTTCGAGAGTAGGTGGTAACGTTTTAGGAGAATAATATAGGCAAATCGTGTTTCTAGGATATATATGTGTGTGTGAATGTGGCTTATTCCTCTTCCCTTATGCTTTTCATATCTAGATAGATCATCTTGGAGCACTTATAGACCTATATGCTATTCATATGGTATCAAGGACTTCCATAACAGCTCATATTTACCTCCTGCATTTGGCCATCATGGCCCATATGTGCGACCCTTTCTCGAAGTTCTATGATGTGCTAGCTCACCCACATAGACTTCTATAGGCCCTGCCCCTTACCGCCCCATTACACGAGTTTAGACTTTGGTATCACGACTTCATAGTCATGGGAGATCCAACGGCTGATGGGGAGCGGTTTCATATCTTAGGGGCATGGACCACAGTCACTGGGGAATTGTTGCTGAGAGAGGAGTAAGAGCTAAGGGATATTTCCTACGAGTTACTCCTTTGTATTTTCTCTACCCTTCATATGCATATCCCGAATATTCCACCCCTGCCTCCTCCTACCTAGGGACCACCAACCCCACAGCTTCTCGCTCAGCAGCCACCTATTTCTCCACTGCAGGTTGGCTTCGGGGACGTCGCTCAATCGTCAGAGGGTTTGGATGCCTCTGGTAAGATTCAGGTGGTGGTAGTGGCCGCACCGAGTTCACCTAAGTTGATATAGTTGAGTTCAGAGAAGGAGGTGGTTAAGCCAGACGAGAAGGAGATGGAGCCAGAAGAGGAGGATGATGAGTATGTGCCACAAGAGCTGTTGGAGGAGGAGTTAGAGGATTATGAGGGTGATTTTGGCAATGAAGATTCAAACCTAGAGATGGCTGATGTTGGCAGTGACTCAGGTGACAAGGACGATGATTTCTCCGTCCTTGATTACGATCCTTCTCAGGATCACTAAGGTTGACCTTGCTCTTTTTTTGTTTTAGGCTTTGATTCTTACCTGTATATGCAATGCAATTGACGTAGGGTGATATTCATTTTGCGCATTGTATGTATATATAATGTATATAGGTAGAGTACCCTAACAAGCTACGATGATGTAATCCGCATTTATATACACACACACACACACACATGTGTGTGTGTGTGTGTGCGCGCGCGCATGTGCATGTATGTGTGTGTATGTATATATGCAATGAAAGCAATGTTCAAATAAAATTATGCTTTGATTTTGAATGATTACTACTTCATCATAATGCCATGCAAATTTAGACAGTAAACTTTGTTTATGTGATTTAGTATGTTAGAGTCTGTAAACAATAATTTGAATAGTAATGAAGGTGAGACTCGTGGTTCAGGTAACCACACGAGCAAGAAGCCCTAGGAAAACCCTAGTGGAGGTCTAACAGTAGCTCTAGAAGTGTCTAGTAATGAGGGAGGCCCAAATTACTGGAAAAATTTGGTAGCTAAGTTGATGAAGAGGATTCCCCATGTACCCCCAAAAAATCCCCTAAATCTGATAAGCTAATTGATAGGATGGCACAATGCAACCCTAAGGTTTGTGACAGAAAGCTTGATGCCATAGAACTGGGAGGCTCGATTAGGGGAATGGAAAAGATATACATTGTAGTTGAAGTACCTGAAGCGAAAAAGATGAAAATAGGGACTTTTTATTTAGCTGGTGAAGTAGATATTTGGTGTAGCACTGTAAAGGATAAGTTACAAGGATATGAGCTTACCTAGGCTAAGTTTCTCGAGGAGCTTAGGGCTAAGTTTTTTCCAATCACAGTTCAACGATAAAAGGAGAAGGAATTCATGAAGTTAAAGATGAGTGGTAATATGATGGTGATGCAATATGCTAGTAAGTTCACTGAGTTATCAAGATTCGCTCTAAACTTTGTGGCATCTGAAAGGCTGAAAATGAGAAGGTTTAGGGAAGGTTTAGCCTTTTATATTCAAAATCAGTTACTTGGTTAGCCATTTCAAACCTATCAGGAGTCGTACGAAAGAGATGCTAAGGTAGAGCGAATGAAGAGTGAATTGAAGACCTTGAACCCAGGAAATCAGAAGAGTAAGTAGAACGATCGTAGCATGCCAAATGAGAGTGTGGTTCAGAAAAAACTACTGCTAGCCCTGCTAAGAGTTGTCCAACGGCTTCAAAAATTGTGGAAAAGTGTAGCTGAACAAACCATACTACAGTAGAGTGTCGTGCACGCACCAATAAATGCATGTGGTGTAGAAGCCCTGATCACTCGAGTGCCACTTGCCCTATAAGACAGAACGTTATAGAAAAGGGAGTTGCAAGACTCGTGCCACCACACGTCAGAGGACCCTCCACTAAACCTACAACAATATAACGAGCTTATGTATAGGACGAGCTTATGTGTTGAACGAGAAGAAGTTACAGTTTCTGGTATAGTTGTCACTGGAACCCTCTTTTTAAATTCAAAACCATTTTGTGTTTTGTTTGAATCGAGTGCTACCTATTTATTTATATCCACTCGAGTTGCATTCCAATTGAATTTGGAAAAAGATAAAGAGTGGGCAAACTATAGAATTAGTTTGCCAAATGGGCAAGTGATAGAATGTTCTATTCTTTATAAGTAAGTTCCTATTGTGATTGCTGAGTGTGAGTTCCCTAGAAATTTAATCCAGTTTGATATATCAGAATTCAATATAATATTTAGAACTTAAAGTTACTCTAAAGGACCAAGAAGGTCGAGAAGTATGTTTCTATGGTGAACAACTTGGGGAAGATTATTATGTAATTTCAATTGTGAAGGCAAGTAAGCTATTAAGGTAGGGGTGTATAGGACATTTATTATGCCACTAAAGTTAAGGAAGAAGAGACAAAAATAGAAGATATCCCTGTGGGTTGTGAATTCCCTTATGTCTTTCCTAAGCAGTTACCTGGTCTACCTCCTCAAAGGGAGATTGATTTTGAGATTGATTTAATGCATGGTGCACAACCTATTTCAAAAGCTCCATATAGGATAACCCTAATAGAGCTCAAATAATTGAAAATCCAGCTGGACGAGTTACTACAAAAAGGGTTTATTGCACCTAGCGTATCACCCTAGAGAGCCCCAGTTTTGTTTGTAAGGAAAAAGGATGGGACTCTAAGGTTGTATATAGAATATAGGGAGCTAAAAAATATTACCATTAAGAGCAAGTATCCTTTACCCCGAATAGGTGATCTCTTTGATCAATTGCAAGGAGATGGGGTGTTTTCGAAGATTAATCTTAGGTCTATTACTATCAGCTTAGGATTAAGCTAAAAAACATTCCCAAAACAACCTTGAGAACTATGTATGGTTATTATAAGCTTACCATGATGCCTTTTGGGCTTACCAATGCCCCAGCTACATTTATAGACACTATGAATAGAGTTTTCTGACCTTATTTAGACAAATTTGTGGTGGTCTTCATAGTGATATTCTATTATACTCCAAGGATAACAAAGAACATGCCAACTATTTCAAGACTATGTTACAAACCTTGAGGGAACATTAGTTATATGTTAAGTTGTAAAAAGTGTGAGTTTTGGTTGATTGAAGTGACATTTTTGGGACATATAGTTTCTAAGGAATGAATCAAGGTTAACACTCAGAAGACAAAAGTAGTCACTGAATGGCCCAGCCCCACCCATGTGATAAAAGTAAGGAGTTTCTTAGGCTTATCAGGATACAACAGGACATTCGTGAAAGATTTTTCAAAAATAGCATCCCCATTAACCAACTTGCTGAAGAACATGACTAACTTTGAGTGATCAAGCAAGTGCAAGGAGGCATTTCAAGAACTAAAGAGATACTTAATAACAACACCTATTCTTACCTTGCCCATAGAAGGAAAAGAATACACTATTGATAGTGATGCTTTTAAAAATGAGTTAGGGTGTGTGCTAATGCAAGATGACATGGTAATAGCTTATACCTCTTGGCAACTTAAGCCTTATGAAAGGAATTACCTGACTCATGACCTTGTGTGAGTTGCGATAGTTTTTATCTTAAAAATCTAGCAACACTACTTATGTGGGGTGCCGTAGAATATTTACACTGACCACCAGAGCCTAAAGTACATCTTTACTCATAAAGAGATCAACTTCAGGCAACGACCATGGTTGGAATTGCTTAAGGATTATGATCTATAAATCCAATACCAACCTGGGAAGGCAAATGTGGTGGCAGATACACTAAGTAGAAAGACCCAACTTAGTTTAAACACAATGATAAGTACCCAACCTGACATCGTAAGAGATCTAAAAAACATGGGTGTTGAACTTGTGTTATCAGGGTACATAGCTGGTGTATTATCAATACTAGAGGTGCAACCTTCCATAATAGAAGATATTTGTGCGAGTCAAAAGAATGATGCTAGGTTAGAAAGGCTTAGATAAAATGTCGCCCTAGGAAAGTCACTTGGCTTCGTAATACATAAGGATAGAACCTTGAGGTTTCAAAATAGACTATGTGTGCCCAACAAGGAGGAGTTAAAGAGAAAGATCTTGGAAGAACCCCATAATACTTGCTACTCAGTGCACCTAAGAGGAACAAAAATGTATAGAGATTTGAAGTAATTCTTCTAGTAGGAAAATATAAAGAGAAAGATTGCAGAGTGTGTAGATAAATGTTTGACATGTCAAAGGATAAAAGTTGAAGATCAGCGCCCAGTAGCAAATTGAGGTTTTTAGATTCCTACCTGGAAGTGGGATTTAATTTCAATGGATTTTATTATCAGATTGCCCCCTTCTGCTTCAAAGAAGAATGCTATTTGGGTTATTATGGCCAAACTCACCAAATCTGCCCATTTTATACCAATTCATGACACTTGGGGCATAAAGAGACTAGCATAGTTGTGTGTTAAAGAAATAGTTTGACTACATGGTATTCCAAAGGACATAGTGTCTGACAGAGACCAAGGATTTCATGCTCGATTTTCACAAGCTCTGTAGAAAGTTTTTGGAACCAAGCTAAATTTAAGTAGTTCATATCATCTGAAGACCAATGGGCAAATTGAGAGAATGAATCAAATCCTATAGGATATGTTAAGAGCCTGTGTGCTTGACTTCTAGGAAAAGTGGCAAGATTATTTACTATTGCTGGAATTCTCCTATAATAACAACTATCAATCTACCATTAAAATGGCCCCTTTGAAGTACTATACCGGAGGAATTTCTGAACATAACTGTGTTGGAGTGAGCCCAATAAAGCCTTAATCACAGGGCCTGAGTTGATTCAAGAGACCACTAAAATGATAAGGAAGATTCAAGAACACATCAAAGCGGCCCAAAGCCGACAGCAAATTATGCGAATAAAATGAGAAGACCATTAGAGTTTCAAGGGGGAGTTTAAGTGTTTTTAAAGGTATCCCCTATTAAAGGCATAAGAAGATTCAATATCATAGGCAAACTAAGGACTAGATATATTGGGCCTTATGAAATTATCGAGAAGTTAAACCCTTTGGCTTGTAAGCTGGACTTACCAGTGGAACTTGAGCATGTGCATAATGTTTTCAATATTTCATACTCACAAAGTATGTTTCCAATCCGAATCATGTCATCCAACCCGAACCTATAGAGGTCGCTGAAAATATGGTGTACAAAGAGCGTCCTATACAGATACTAGACTACAAAGTTAAATAACTCTAGAATAAAAGCATTCCTCTGGTAAAGGTTGTATGGGCCAACTATGCTTCTTCTGAGGCTGCATGGGAGACTAAGGAGGACATGAGATGCAAATACCCATACCTATTTGGGGCACAGTCCTGGTTTCTTTTGAATTTGTAAGTTTCGAGGACGAAACTTATTTTCAGGGGGAAGGCTGTAACCGCCTGAACCTAAAATCATACAAATTGCATTGAATTATCTTAATCACAAGTTAATCAAGTTGGGTGCCACATTTCAATTTGGTGTTTTATGTATGTATGTTTGTTTATGCAATTGCAAGTTAAAACGGTACAGTGACCCCAAAATAGATTTTGGTTACACTCCTGAATAATTCATTCAAATGCTTACAAATGCTTGAACAACAACCAAATAAAAATTAGCAAAATTAATAAAGGGCCAATTTCAGAAGATGATAACAATAAAAATGATATTAATATATATATAAACATAGCAACAATGCAACAATAATAATAACTAATAATAAAAATCATGATAAGAGTAACCATAGTTCTAACAATACACTACTTACGATATCGTTATACCAACAAATATGATGAAAGTATTAATATTAATGAACTTTTAAAAGTAATTACAATAATAATAATAATAACAATAATAATAATAATAACAACAACAACAACAACAACAACAACAACAACAACAACAATAATAATAATAATAATAATAATAATAATAATAATGATAGTGCCAAGAACGACATTAATACTGGCAATCGAGACAAAGTAAATGATCTTAACAAGCTTACAATAACAACTCAAATGGTAGTGATGGTAACATCGATATTAATAAACACAAGGCAAGTTACATCATTATGCTATTATAGCATTTATTAACGAGCATGAGTAGTATCTAATAATTAAAAGAGAGGTCAAAGGAATTTGAATTATCCATTAAGTCAGAAAATTTAATAAAACTTCTTAATCTCATACTAATCGTAAAAAATTACATATTTGAAGCAAAAGTGAAGCCACTTCTGTCGCTTCAAGCTGCCAACAAATAATTTTCACTAAAAAAGAGAGAGACTTTCAAAGACCATGTACTTACATTACCTGTGCTCTCGAAATATCACATGTTTCTCAAACTATACAAAATTCATATAATGCTCATATAATGAATCGTTTGATGCAATGTTTTGTCACCAAAGCAAGTGGCTTCATCAATTATCAATCATTAGGGCCTACGCCCTTCAGTTTACCCGCGTAGCCACAACTCAGGCTTCCTGATTGGCTTGGGAGGTATGCACCTATCTCAAGATTATTTCAAACATCACTCAGGGTCCAATTTTAGATAATAACTAGCAAATCAACTTTATTTACACATTTTCTCTCTCTTGGTTACAAACAAAATGTTTTAAAATGTGGGCACCCAACTAATTCAATACAAAATCTATTTTACTGTATATGGCTGTATATGCTGAGCTTTGACTCATCATTCAAATGATTTTTTTACATTTTCTATTTTAGGTAAGGGATCAATGAACAACCCTTCTCCTGGCATGCCAGAAGGAAGTAAGAAATGAGCGAGAGTTGCAGTTTTTGTTGAACGTTAACTAGCCAAGTGCTTATAGTGATTTATAGGCTAGCACCCTAGAGACTTGTTGATTGTATATTCTTTTGACTTTAGCTTTGCTAATGCTTGGTATTGGTACACTAAGTTATCACATGCATTATGAACTGAACAAGTTGTAAAATGTATGTTTTGTTTCCAAAGTTTACTAAATCAGGTGACTGAGAGGGTAACATAGTGTTACAGCTAGTTCCAGGTAGTCTTGTTCTATCACTGAACAGTGGTAATGCCTCCAGTCAAGAGACTTCCACTGCAACCAAAAGTAAATAACTGATTAAGTTAGAATAATCAAGCATTAGGGATTAGGGGTGTTACACTTAAGAACAACTTGAACATGGCTTACCCACTCACTCTCAATAATGGGATGGATAATCCCATGGTCTAAGCACTTTCTTCCTAACTACTTTCTATAAGGTCGGTTCAAACACTTTTGATGGTCTCAGTAGGCCTTGTCATTATCCTATAAATGGATTCTATGCTGCAAAATAGAGGGACTAATACCCTTGAGTATCCCCTAAGGTCCAATCTACGACTTCCTTATTCTCTCTAAGTAAGGCAACCAATTTATCCTCTTGGTCCCGGCCTAAATCAGAAGCAATAATTACATATAAAGATTCATCAGGTCCTATGAATGAGTACTTAAGAGTGTTATAAAGAGGTTTCAATCCAAGAGCAGCAGAAGGTGAAACAGACTCAGAAGTAGAAGTAGAAGCAATCAAACAATCAGTAGCAGAGCACAAGCCAAATTCAAACACATCATATTCAAGCTCATCATCAACCAAAAAAGACTCGTACTCAGCAGCAAATATATCATCACAATCATCATCAAACAAAGAATCTTCTACCCAATTAAGAGCAAAAAACTCTATATTATTAAAACCAGAATGTTGTCTTTGCATATTAACTATGTTTAATTCCAAGGTCAGGCTACCAAAAGACAGTCTTTTCATGTTATTCCTATAATTAATAAGGGTATTAGTAGTAGTTAAGAAAGGACGCCTCAAAATAATAGGGACTTGACTAGCAGCATTTGGCACCTTCTCAGTTTCAAGTACTATAAAGTCCACTGCGTAAATAAATTCATCCACTTTAATGACCATATCCTCACCTATACCCCTAGGCAACTCAATTGATCTATCAGCTAACTGAATGAACATCTTGGTATGTTTCAGCTTACCTAACCTTAGCCTCTGATACTTAGTGAAGGATATCAAATTAATACTAGCCCCTAAATCAAGCAATGCTCTGTGAATAAGCTATTGTCCAATGACTATAGAAATAATAGTGCAACCGACGTCTTTATACTTCACTGGGATCTTATGAGAAATATTGGAATTAGCACCAGAGGCGAAGAAAAACTTCTTAGGGGTAGTAGTAGCTATTTTGGTGGTACACGTATCTTTTAAAAACCTAGCATAATAAGGAATCTACTTAATAACATCAAGCAAAGAAATGTTGATTTTAACTTGACAAAGAGTCTCTCTTATCTTATCAGCATGAGCTTAGTCTTTCTCTTCAGCCTATGGGGGAAAAGAGGTGCAGGCTTGTGAACTCTCTCTACAAAGAAAGCGAAAAAGAATCCTTAGGAGATGAAGGATCCATTAAATCAGCAAAATATTTCTCCTTAGGTTCCTTTTTATTAGAAGGTGAGTCAGAAGACAAAGGACTAGAAGACTCACTAAGGACACCA
>NCQT01060046.1:12586-23486 GCA_002740465.1 Stenocereus thurberi
AAATGTTTTAAACTGAAGGATCTTGGCTCTCTCAAATATTTTTTGGGTATTGAGGTTGCTAGGTCTCCTATAGGACTTTTTTTTGTGTCAACGTAAATACACTTTAGACATCTTGTTTGAAACCGGGATGTTAGGATCCAAGCCTGTTTTATTTCCTATGGAACAAATCAAACTTTCGAATGATTCCTGAGAGCCTTTATCTAATCCTTCACAGTATCGTCACCTCATTGGGTGACTTATCTATCTTACTATCACTCGTCCTGATATCACTTACTGTGTTCATGTGCTGGGCCAATTCATGCAAGATCCGCGTTAGACTCATTGGGATGCAGCATTTCGCTTGTTACGTTATCTTAAATCCAGTCCTGGTAAAGGTATTCTATTGTCTTCAAGTTCTAATCTTAATTTGCATGTGTATTATGATTCAGATTGGGCTAGTTGTCCGATGTCCGTCGGTCAGTCACTAGGTATTTTATCAAGTTGAGTCCTTCACCTATTTCTTGGAAACCGAAGAAACAAGATACTGTCTCTCGTTCATCAGTTGAAGCAGATATAGAGCCGTTGCTAATGCCACTAGTGAAGTAATTTGGATAAGGAACTTATTGAAATTTCTTCGCATTCCTGTTTCTACTGCTTTTGTGCATTGTGACAATCAAGCTATCATACATATTGCGGCCAATCCTCTCTTCCATGAATGTACGGAGCATATTGAGGTGGATTTCCACATTGTTCATGAAAAGATCGTTTCTGGATATATTGCCACGTGTTACACTCATACTACAGAACAATTAGCAGATATTTTCACCAAAGCTTTAGGGCAGCATCAATCTCATAATCTTCTTGGCAAGTTGGGCGTTTGTCATCCTCACGCTCCAACTTAAGGGGGAGTATCAGCTGTAGAATATTTTGTAATATCTTTGCATATATTTAGAACTTGTACTTAGAAAGTATATTGGTGTATCATATCTTAACTGATTGTATCTTTGATCTCTAGAGTTCAATAAAAGGCTTAACGGTGAGGGAGAAGCACTGGGGACAAACACATTCTCTCCCAAAGCTCTTATTTCTCATACTAAGGGTCCATTTGGTCATTGTAAAATTTAGTGGAAAGAAAAGTTGAAGGAAAAAAAGTAGAGAGAAAATGAGTTTTTTTCTTTTGTTTGGATTGAAAAAAAAAATACAAGAATTTGGATAAGAAATTTGAATGTTGATGAACTAATTGAATTATGTTGATGTCATTTAAGCAATGTGAGGTTCGAGAAAGTTGGGTATTTTTATCAAACTTTTCTCACAATTTTATGAGGAAAATTTTATCACTTATCTCTAACAATTTTTTCACCTAACTTTCTCTATATTTTTTTCTTTGTGATTTTCTCTAAACCAAATATAAGAAAAAAAGTAACTTTTTCAAATTTTTTTCTTTGCACCAAATTTTCCAAGGTCCAAATGGAGCCTAAATAAATATCCATAAAACAAATAGAATTTACTAGTAATCACCAACAAAAAGATAGTCAACTGACTTGATTGCAAATTTCTATGTTTTTGTTTTATATAGAATGTAATAATCCAACCCTAACCGATATTTTATTTATTAAATTAATTATGTTTATTGATTTAATTAATCATTTTTATTGATTTAATCACTCGTGGTTATTTGTTTAATAAAATTATGTTTATTAATTCAATTGCACTCAATTTATATATTTACCAAATTACCTTATATCATTCAAATTTTCTGCTTTCATTTATTGTATTTAATCATCCGGTTGGGGGATATTTCATTTGGGTGCACTTTGCAATTCAAGTTTTATTGATTGCTAATTCAAGTTTTGTTGATGGATTAAATTTTAGGTGAACTGATAGTAGGCATCGATAATTATGAGTGAGCGTTAAATTATTTTCCACAACGTCACAAAATTCTAAGTTTTAGTTACGCAAAATCTTGGGCCCGAATTCATTTAATTTGGCCCAATTCATTTAATTTGGCCCAATTTATGACCCCATTCCATTGGGCTCAAATTTTGGCCCGTAAACTTTGGTGCAACTAAATTAAGTTAATCACTATCATTTGTGCCTAACTTTAATTAGCAAAAAGATATTTTTGGAGGCTTAAATAATTAGCCAAGTAATTTTCCATTCATTTTCAACTAAGTAAAACACTCAAACACACATTCCGCTTCTCTCTTTTCTCTCTCTACCTTACTCTCTCTAAAGGAAACAGGGCAGCAGCTGCTGCGCCTTTTGCTGCCATTTTTGGTGGTTTCCGACCACTTTTCCGGCCACCTGTCGACTGCCCCGATTTCCCCTTGCTACCAGCTATCATGTCCAACCACCAAAATCACTCAAAGTACCCCCCTCCTCCCTCTAATTCAAGCCTAAAGTAACATATATCGAAAACCCTAACTTGTTCTATTTTGAATTTTTGGAGTTATTTCAGTTATAATTGTTATTTATATGATCAAATTGATAGTTATTATGCAATTTTTATTAAATTTGGAGATGTTTGGAGTTATGAGTATTTGATCAAGAACATGATCAAGTGACTTGAAATTAAATAAGTATGAGTTTGAGCTTGTTTTACTTGCTTGTTGTGATCTTTGATACAAAAAGCGGATTTAAGTGAATGACAAATTTTTAGTTTTATGATTATTTTAGTTATGATTCATGCTCTTGAGATCAAAGTAGATGTCATCATGTAAATTTTATTGATTTTGGGGGTATTGTTCATGGTGGGGTTGAGCCTGAAGTATGTTAAGGTTAGGGTTTGTCAGAATCAAGTTAGCTTAAGTCAAGTGATAGATTTGTATTGTTTTGTATATGATTTTGTGATCTTTAGTCTCATTGATGATTATGATTATGTTTTTGGTGATTTGGAATGATTACAAGTGAGGATTTATGTGAAAAAAGAGGAGAAAGCAAAAACAATGAGGGTTAGAAATGACAGAAAATATGGGTGAATTTGAGATTAAACCGGTAATGATCAGCCCACTAAAAAATCATGATTTTAAGTGGATGGATAGGTCATTGTATTAGCTTTCAAATGCTTTTTGAATCATCTTAATCTAAGTTCCTTGGAAACATTTAAAAGCCTATTTTTCTAGAACTGTGCAGGTTCAATCAAAATTAATACACTTGTATTCTAACCCTATTTTGGAAACCCTATTGTGGTAATCATATTTTGTATTGTAAATGAAAGTTTTTCAGGACTTCTTAATCTTTTCATATTGGGATTTTATGCCTCCATTTGAGGTCGAGGATGAAAGTTATGAATTTTTGAAGTGAACTAACGTGCTTTGGTACAAATTGGGCTGGTGTTGCAATTTCTGTGCAGCGTATACTTGGTGAAAATTTTAAAAAATTTCACTGTAGATTACTCATATTATTTTTGAATTTTCTATAAGATTTCATAAATTTTGTTTGAGTATTTTGAGTTTGGTGATTTTTGAAAGTATTTTGAGTAATTGTGTAAATAGCAATAATAAAGATTGAGTGAGATTGATCATGCACTCATTTTGTGTATTTTGGACCAAGTAAGATCGTTTAAGGGGGAAATGAATATTCATACACTTTCATGGAACTTTTAGCTTGATTAATAAGAAAGAAGAAGACAAGTATATAATTTGGGAGCTTGTTTATGAGCTTTGAATCAATTATGAATTTTACAAAGAAAATACTAAGTTCAGTGAGTTTATAGCTTCTATAGTTTTGAATGACTCATTTGGGGTGCAAAACTACGTTTAATGGACTTGTGAATGAAATATGGGAAGTGGGGAGAATTTTCGACTTAGAAACCGATCTATCAGACCAAGTCATTGCAATTTATTCTATTTCGAATCAAGATATGTCTCTCTTGGCCTAAAACCTCTATTACTTACTCAATTCAGATTGTATCAAATGTATTTATCAACAATCTAGTGTACTCGCTATTATCTTGAACCAAGCTATACATCAGCAAGCCTTAAACCCGAATCAGCTACCTATCTCAGAAAAGGTCAAAACCACTCTCCCATTTGTCACCAACAAGGCATTTTCCTTTGTAATCTCACTTATCTCATTATGAGATATTTTACTTTCATTTACTTTATATCAGATTTAATTACTTTCATTAATTCAGTTTTGAAATTATATTGAAATGCCCAAGTTATGTATACCATTTAATTACTCAATTTCTATTACACAAACTTTTACTTACTCAATTATGTGAGAAAGGATCATTTACTAACTACACATACCGATAATGATATTTATAAAATAGAGTCGATGTCTAGTTATTATTCCCTGTTATACATAAGTGTTATCAAGTCAGAACATATTTATGAAGTCAGATGACATTTATGAAACAGATGACTTTTATCAAGTCAGATGACATTTTTTAAAGACTTAAGGTATGTCTATTTCCTGTATCTTCATAAAACAGACCATGTTTATCAAGTCACAACTCTTAATGAGTTTATCAATGAATCAGTTTATACAGCGATTTGTCATTTACCTTGTGACCCAGTCAGTTATCATTTATAGGGCGTCGGCCCATCATTTATCGCACTGCTTCAAGCCAACTCTTAATCAGATTAGCAAGTGTACACCTATGTATAGATCATATCATTGCAAGGGGTTCACATTTAGATAATAATGAGCAATTCAGTTTCATCTTACTTTCATTTTTATTGTTATTGGGAACTAAATGAATTGTAAAAGCAGGTACCCATCAATAGTATTTTTACGCTTATTTTACAATATAGGAATGCATGTACTGAGTTTTAACTCACATTTTCAAATTGTTTTCATGTTTTGCATTTTAGGGTCAAGTTGGGTCTATATTCAATATACTTGTGCAATGTCGAGTATAAGTTTATACATGGTATGATTAAGTCAATTGTATTGAAGTTGAACTATTATGGACTTTGATCTTGGAGTGTTTCAGTTTAATGGATATTCTGATTTGAACATGAGTTACAAGATTAAATGGTTTCAGTGAGCCTTGTCCTTATTAGGACAGTGGTAGCACCTTCTATCATTAAGTCTTCTGCTGCAGTTTTCCGTAAATCATATAATTAGCATTTTGAGGGCGTTACAGATTTGGTATCAGAGCTAAGGTTTTAAGGGCCACTGTGAGCTATCAAGTGTTTATGAGTTAGTTATCAAGGTGTGTATGAGTTATGTTAGACTAATTAAATGAGCTATTGACTACAAGTTCATATATATGGGCATATATGGAGGAACCATTTTCATTTAGGTGACTCAATCATTTGGTAATATCCAGGGATTCGAGCATTAGCAAAGTGGAGTGTGGAACCATTTGAGTCACCTATTAGTGAGGCATGCTCTCATTTATCTGAGAGTTGTATTGTACGTTTCATTTCTCTTATTTGTTAAAATTTTTGCAACTGTGCACTCTAGGTGTATGACCCGTTGAGTTATGAACTCCGGCGTGTGGCCGTTGAACTATTGAAGTGTTTCTCTCTATTTCAGGTATCTATTGTAAGGTTTTAAGTGGGGTTTTAGTCAGTTTTTAGGCAGAATTCTGTCCGTTTGACCCCAAGATTTGAGAGTTTTACTGAGGTGTGTTAACATACCTAATCTTAGATATAGTGATGGTTGAAACCCGATGTGTGGATATCATTTGCAACTTCTTAAGGGATTAATATAGTTGTCAAGTTAGATGTAAACCTCTAGATGAAGAAATGCTTTGTGGGGCAATATCTTTGAGTTGAACCAGTATGAGATAAATGTTACAATGAGTGCTTATGTCTGATGATAACAGTTAGTAGCTTATGGTGTGCTACTTGGCGTTATGTGAGTGGTACGAGTAAGATTAAGCTGCCATTTTTGACATTAGGACCTTACCTCATCAATGCTCCTATTATTTCCTGTCATTGACTTATTTTTGCCCTAGTTACCTTGAATTATTCCTAGGCATCATTTCTTTACCATTAATACTCTCTTGATTTGTAATGGAGTGTTTATGAAAAATCTCATATGTGGTCTGTGGGGAGTTCTTCAAACGCACTTGAGCAACCTTTCTTATAGGTGATTCAAACCGTAACAATCATAATCGTTTAATTCTCTGTTTCTATAATAAAGCCTATAATGACCTCGGTGTGCATTACTATGTGATTTGCAGTTCTTCCTAAGTATATTTGATCCATTCTACTTACAATTCACCACTATGTTCATATTTTTACTATCACCTACTTTAACTCTATGCTTCTATTTGGGCACTATTCATTTATTGCTTGCAAACCTTTGGTTGCTTCAGACCCAGTAATTGAGCGTCTTTTCAACAATTAAATATATCCATATTGTTTGTGTTTCTATAGCACCATAACGTCATGTTGCCATAGTACTCTATGGCTGTGACTGCATATCGTTACTGAAGTTATTTTAGTAATCCTTTCTTTACTAGTACAGTCTATCTTATTAATGATAAACAACGATTTGTGCTATTTTCATCTGCCAGCAGTTTCAGAGTTTCTATGCCTATCCAAGACCTCCATTTACTGCAGAATGTGTTATTGATGGATGCCATCATGTTCAATCATAAGACTGACACCTTCATCTTGACGTATTAGCCTTTCAAACATCTGATGAATAAAATTTACCTCCTTATGGTCTTGACCCTCATCTTCGTCATTTTACTCACGCACCGGTACTGCATGACTTTTCAAATGCCTCTTTAGTAATTTGTTAGATTTCTTCACCTCCAGTACCTAATACTCCCTCTTAACTCCATAACGTTGTTCATTTACTTTACTATCATGAGCATCATGAATAAACTACATATCTTGTATATGTAGGTCATTTATATGCCTTACCTCTTTCATTATGATTCTTTGTCCTTTAATTCATTCAGCTCACATGTCAGTCCTTTATAACTAATAAAGAAATATCTTTGCAAGAGTTCATCGTGTGATTACATCTCTTTACACTTTAGATTGCTCCCTTATCATTTAAATTTACTGAGACTAGTAGGCGGATGGATGTATTATCTTTCATGAATATGCGTCTATTGGTATTGCTCGAACCATATTCATTGGGCATTCAATTCAGTTTACTTGGTAGATCTTGTTATCATTATGGGTATGAACTAATTGTGCACTTATAGAAGATGACTTATGAAGATTTTAAGGTTAGTTTGGGAAATGAGGAAAGACTAGATGTGTGTTTCTATGGACCGAGGGAAGAAAAACTCTATTTTCATCCTAATTACACTGTGCAAGCAAGTGAGTTATCATGTCAGTAATGCCTTGAATATTGCTGATATGCTAACTACACTCGGTATATACATATCTATAATTACAGTTTGTGAATTTATAGATGTCTCATATGAGGATTTTCAGGACTGTTTTTCCCTAAGAAACATTAATTTTTAGATCAACCTAATTTTAGGTGCTCAATCCATTTTCAGAGTCCCTATCATATGATCCCCAGCAGAGTTCAAAGAACTAAAGATTTAGGAACATGAGTTGTTACAAAACGGAGTTATTTGACCAAGTGTGTTACTGCAGGAAACCTAGTTTTATATGTGTGAAGAAGGCAGAACATTATGGTTGTGTATTGCGTACAGATAGTTGAATAGGATCACTGTAAAAAACAAGTGCCCTATGCCTTGAATAGATGATTTATGGGATTAACTGCCAACAACAGATGTATTTTTCAAGAATGATTTGAGGTTCGGATATCACATATAAACCGAGCAACCACAGTTTATCTTTTGTAAGAATACCCATTTATAGTAATTTTTATAATTGTTTGCTTGTCTCATCTTCAAAACTTGATACTATCCAGTATTGTTTAATCTCTCATGCATTTCAACCCGATATTTCATATTAGCGTGATCTTTCATGCCTTTGCGAACCCATTGTTAAATGTGCAATATATTTTTGTTTGACTTTATATGGTTATCAACATTCCAGTGCTCTCGACCTTCACCATCTTTATTTTATGATCGTGAGTTGTAGTTCATTCTGCTAAGAGTCGCTTCACACATGTACCTTACATTTCATTTATTCATAATGAAAAGCTTGTATAACTTGTTCTGAATTCATAATGTAATTCAACTCTCATTGGTGTGGGTGATTGCGATTGTCATAATCCCCCTATTCTCTTTATTTTGAACTTCAACTCCCACACATATATCTCACATTCTAATAAATAAATTTCCGCATTCTCTATTTAATCTTATTGTTGTACTTGAATTGGCTTCATATGAGTAAAGGCATGTTCCTATTGTAGCTTGTTCAGTCTATTTATCTATCCATTGGCGCTTTGCTTCTTCAATCCATTTATCTATCCATTACACTTTGCTTATCCAATCTATTTGTCTATCTATTGTACTTTGCTTATCCAATCTATCTATCTATTTATTGCATATTGCTTATCTCATCTATCTATTGCACTGGTCTTGTTGTTTGTGGCTATAAAGTCACCTAGTTGAAGTTCTATTACTTGTCATCTTGTTTTCAATTCATCAGTTAAATCCGAGTATAATCGGGCCATTTTTCTCCTTGGCTGATTATTTCTTGGACCCTTTATGATCTATATTTATAAACCACAATTCTTGTGGCATTATATTTCAAAATTCATGATATACTTATGGTTATCTTTATTCTAACCACCCCATATTAGTCCTTCCTTTATAAATCTTTTCTAATCTCATTGTTTATTTCTTTTGTTTATAATAACTCACTTGACTACCAATTCCCTCATTTTCATCTCTAGCCATGTTTATTCTAGCGTCTAATTCAGACTTAGAGCAGATTTTAGACTAGTCTGATGAGGAAGATCATGTGGTGCATTAAGAATATCAGATGATGACTTTTTGATACGGGTATAATCTCAAATAATGTCTAGCGGTAATAGAGTAAGCTAGAAGAAGTATCGAGAATAACGAGACAGTTCAAGTACATACTAAGGTGACAGAAGGACTACACAAGAGTCATATGGTCATTTTGACCAAAGAAGGAGACAGTCAAAGTTCAGATGAGTTATAAAGTATTCCAAATGGCTTCTGTAGTCAAGGGTGTCAAGAAACTAGATATCAAAGATATTTGAGTCCTCGTTACATTGGGCTTTATGAGTCAGTATCAAAGTACTTATTAGGAAATGTAATGTTCTCCATACTTATTAGTGGCTAAGATAGAGAACCAGTAGAGTAAAGTACCTCCTTTGCAGTAACAAGTTTCTCTTTTGAAGAGAATATCAATTTTGAACCAAAGTAATCGAGCCACTGAAGTCATTGAGGAGCTAGATACTTGACCGCAGGATTAAGCAGCAATACACTTTCGGCTAATCATACCTTTTTGAAAGGAAGCAGTGAAAACCAACTATCTATACTTCAGGTGGCATTGCATACATAATCAAAATCATAAGTTTTGAGGACAAAACTCTTTAGGGGGGAAGGCTGTAATAACCCAACCCTTACCCATATTTATTTATTTAAATCATATTTATTTATTTAATTAATCATATTTATTGATTTAATTAATCATGTTTATTGATTTAATCACTCATGGTTATTTGTTTAACCAAATCATGTTTATTAATTCAATTATACTCAATTTATATATTTACCGAATTATCTTATATCATTTAAATTTTCGCCTTTCATTTATCGTATTAAATCATTTCAGTTGGGGATATTTCATTTGGGTCCCATTTTGCAATTCACGTTTCATTGATTGTTAAATCAAGTTTCACTGATTGATTAAATTTCAGATGAACTGATAGTAGGCCTCGATAATTATGATTGAGCGTTAAATTATTTTCCATAACGTCACAAAATTTTAAGGTTTAGTTATGCAAAACCTTAGGCACCAATTTATTTATTTTAACCTAATTTATTGGGCCCAATTTAGGGCCCCATGCCATTGGGCTCAAATTTTGGCCCGAAAATAACAACAACAACAACTCCCAGTGTGGGTTCCGCTTTCGCAGGGTCTGGGGAGATCCAATTATAGGCAACCTTACCTCTACCGGTATTCCTACTCATAGAGAGGCTGATTCCAAAAGACCCACAAAAACAGTTTTGTGAAAACGTTTTATAGAAAAATGATTGCAAACCATTTACCGAGGCGAAAAGGGTCCAAAGAATCTGAAGCTGCAGGAATAAAGAGCAAATAAATAGGGGGCGGAGACATACCTCAACAATCCAAGAGACACCGATGCCGTCACTTCCCAGAAAAGCACATCCTGCAAATAAGCACGCAAAACCCTACCCGCACCCAGCCACTAAAGCCACTGCCACCTACGGGGCTGATCCCCTACGATCTGAGACCTTAATCCTATTCTGCCACAGCCTCCTATCCTGAGCCATGTCCTCCGTCAGACTGACCGCTTTCAAGTCCTCTCTAACCACTTCGTCTAAGCTCTTCTTCGGTCTACCCCTCCCTCTCTTACCACCGGGGACGTCGATCATCTCCCACCTCCGCACTGGGGTGGTCACGCTTCTCCTCTTCACGTGGCCGAACCATCTGAGCCTCGATTTCCTCATCTTCTCCTCTATGAGGCCACTTTAGCTATGTCCCTGATTACTCCATTCCTTATTCTGTCCAATCTCGTAAAACCACACATCCACCTGATCATTCTCATCTCAGCTACCATCAACCTCTGGGCCTGCGTCTTTTTTAGAGGCCAACACTCCGATCCATAGAGAACAGTTGGTCCAATTACCATCCGATAAACTTTGCCTTTCAATCCTATGGGCACTCTCTTGTCACACAGCACCCTTGAGGCTGACTTCCTTTTTTGCCAGCTCACTCTTATCCGCTGGCTAATATCCTCGTCAATGTCCCCATTCTGCTGGATGATCGAACCCAGATACTTAAACTTAGCTACCTTTGGTATCGCCCTCCCATCCATTGTGATTTCTCCCCCCTCTTCTATCCTTCCACTGAAACAACAA
>NCQT01060066.1:0-10816 GCA_002740465.1 Stenocereus thurberi
CCAGTTGGGGTTTACAAATCACAACAGGCCTTTGTACGTCACCGATAGGATTGGGGATAAAAGAATAAATCGGATCCTACTTGACTGTGGTTCTGCAGTCAACCTTCTTCCATTGAGGGTATTAAGGGTAATAGGGATAACACCAAATCAGTTGTCCCCAACTTTGCTCACAACACAAGGGTTTAATCAAGTAGGGTAGAAAGCCTTAGGCACTATTGCTTTGAAAGTTGAGCTCGACAACCTTTATACAGATGCTCTCTTTCATGTAATAGATGCTGACACTTCTTATAACGCCCTACTTGGTCGGTCATGGCTCCATACTAGCAAGGCTATTGCCTCGACTCTTCACCAGTGTTTGAAATACACTGACGAGCATGGCAATGAGAAAACAATCTGTGGGGACGCAAATCCCTTTCATGGGGAAGACGTTAATTATGCTGATGCTAAGTTTTACAAATCAGCGGATTCTGGAGCCTCCCAAGTTTTTTTAAACCAAAGAAAGAGTAACCAAAGAGAAAATCCCAAGCCTCTTACTTTGCCTCAAAAGATCATCGGGGTTGTCAACAGTTATGCTAGTGAAGCCAAGTAAGATCAGTTCCCACGATCAAAAGTGTTGTTCAAATACACACCTAAAGACAAAAGAAAGGACAACCAAAAGGCCCTGACTCCAGTGAGGGAAATTGTGAACTCTCTTGTCATGAGTTGTACTTTTTCCCTCTGAAAAATTGATCAGTCGGTACCCAAAGAAAATATGGTCATAAGAACATCACTTGGCAATAAGAGAATGGTGTTAAGGGAAAACCTTTCAAACCCTCTAACAAGAGCATCCTCTTCAAGTGGTTCACCTCCAGGAGGGCCATCGTCATCAAAGAGGAGTAAGAAGAATAAGAGAGGACCCACCAAGAAAAACCAAAAAATGAATATTTCACTGAAAAGTGGAGTCCTAAAGGCATCATTTCAAGACAATACATTTAAAAATCTTCAAATAGCTCATGATGGGAGGATTCTCAAGGCTTATACTACAAATGATATTGTTTTTACACCCCGAGAACAAGAGATGTTTTCCTAAAATAAACAACTCCGACCTCGAATCTCAGTTTTTCAAAGACTTAGGAAAGTGAATGAACTCAAACAAAAGAATTTCCATGTCAGAAAGCATAGGAAGTGGAAGTTGAACAAGAAAGGGCGGTAGCCTAGAAGCTTTGTCTGGTTCATGAACAAAATGAAGGCGAGCAAGCAGAACAAGTTAACGCCATGTCCACCGCAGAAGAGGAAAATGCTCAAAATTTTGAATTTCCTTACCAAGAAGCTTTCAAACATCATCAGATCGCCATAACAAGTCATGAAATGTGTGGTGAAGTATAAGCTGATTCACCTAAAAGCCTAGACAGTGATTAACTTTTGAACAGGAACCCTCCCAAGACTTTGTTGAGGCGATTTAACCTGCACCTCTAGAAATGGAGGATGGCGGTCAAGCAACAATTGACCAACTTCGAGAGATAAATTTGGGAACAACTTATGAGCCCAAGCCAATTTTTGTGAGTGCCATGGTAAATGATGAAGAAGTGGCACAATATGAACAACTTCTCCAAGAATACAAAGACATATTTGCTTGGAGTTATCAAGACATGCCAGGCTTGGATCCAAATATCGCTGTTCACAAGTTGGCTGTTTTTGAAAGCATAAAGCCAATAAAACAGCCTCAGCGGTGCTTTCATTCTAAGTTGACAATCTAAATAAATGTTGAGGTGGACAAGCTGATAAACGCTAACTTCATTCGCGAAGTTCAATACACAACTTGGTTGGCTAACATTGTCCCCGATCGAAAAAAGAATGGCCAACTACGGATATGTGTAGATTTTAGGGACTTAAACAATGCATGTCCCAAGGATGATTTCCCACTACCGATCACTGAACTTCTTGTGGATGCCACAACATGATTTGGGGCTCTGTCTTTCATGGATAGTTTCTCGGGGTACATCAAATCAAAATGCACCCCAAAGATGAAGACTTAACGACCTTTCGAACACCACAAGGCATATACTGCTATACAGTAACGTCGTTTGATTTGAAAAAAGCCGGAGCCACCTACCAAAGAGCCATAACGATCATTTTTCGCGATTTTCTCCACAATCTCGTTGAATGTTATGTTGATGACTTGATTGTAAAAACAAAAAATAGAGAAAATCACCCACATGACCTAAGAAAGGTCTTTGAAAAGCTTTATCAACATTAGCTCAAGATGAACCCCTTAAAATGTGCATTTAGGGTCACCTCAGGGAAATTTCTCAGCTTTGTAGTTCAGAAAGAAGGGATTGAGATTAACCCCGCTAAAGTCAAAGCCATAATCCAAATGCAACCTCCGAGAAACGTAAGAGAATTGTGGGGCTTACAAGGAAGGTTGGCCCACATATGACGGTTCATCTCAAATTTGTCAGGAAGGTGTCAACCTTTCACGAGACTCCTAAAAAAGGACACACCTTTCATTTGGGATCAAGCTTGTTAAAATGCTTTTGAAAGCATCAAGCAATATCTTACAAGGCCACCTATCCTAATGGCTCCAGTACAGGGAAAACCTTTAATATTATACACAGCGGCCCTCGAACGGTCTTTAGGGGCTATGTTGGCTCAATGTGATGACGAAGGGAAAGAAAATGCCCTGTATTACATCAGCCGGACAATGGTGGGTGCAGAAGTAAATTACTCATCTATGGAGAAAATTTGCCTTGCCTTGGTTTTTCCGTTCAAAAACCACAACACTACCTCTTATCCCATCAGATCATTTTGATCTCAAAGGCAGATCCATTAAGGTATATATTATCTAAACACATGTTATCAGGGAGATTGGCTAAATGGCTTATGCTTTTAGCCCCTTTTGATATCAAGTTCATGCCTCAAAAAGCAGTAAAAGGACAGGCCATAGCCCATTTCCTAGCAGCACATCCGTGTATAGATAATGAAGAACTACCTGATGATCTGCCTGACGATGAACTTATGTTTGCTGAAATTAAAACTTAGAAATTATATTTTGATGGAGCGGCTAGGAGTCGGGGAGCCGGAGTAGGGATTGTGTTCATCACACCAGCAGGAAGACTTATCCCTTATTCATTTTCTCTCATCGAGATCTATTCAAATAATGTGGCTGAATATGAGGCGCTCATCATTGGCCTTGAATTGGCCCTGGAAATGTGTGTTGACCAGCTTGAAATATCGGTGATTCTCAGTTAATCATCTGACAAATACACGGCCAGTATGAAGTAAAAAATGCTAAACTAGTGCCTCTTTACCAAAGGGCAAGAAGCCTTATGAACCAATTCCTTCAAGTACAGGTTAACCATGTGCCAAGGTCTGAGAATGATAAAGCAGATGCCTTAGCAAAGCTGGCTGCTTCACTGACACTCCATGATGAAAGAGAAATTCAAATAACAATCGGAGAACGTCATTTGTTGGCCTCAGCCTTAGATCGTTTTGATGAAACAAAAGAAACAAATGTGGCCTCTGTTTTTGAGATCGAAGAAGAGACAGACTGGAGGTAACCTCTTATTGAGTACATCTAGTATGGCATTCTACCCATTGATTCTAAGAAAAGGGTAGATGTAAAACGACGAGCACAAAGGTTTACATTTAAAAATGACACCTTATATCGAAAAGCTTTTGATGGGGTGCTACTTAGATGCTTGTTAAGAGAGGAAGCAACTTATGTCCTAAATGAAGTTCATGCTCGGGTATGTGGTGCTCATCAGGCAAGTCCAAAACTTGCTAATCAAATCAAAAGGTTGGGCTATTATTGGCCAACTATGGTTCAAGATGCTTTAAAATTTGCTAAAGCATGTGAAGCTTGTCAAAGACATGGAGATTTCATCCACCAGCCACCACAATTACTCCACCCAAACATATTATCTTGACCCTTCCATGCATGGCGGCTTGATGTGATAGGACCTTTCAAGCCATCCTCCTCTCGTGGACACGTGTTTATTCTGGCGGCTACAAACTACTTTTCAAAATGGGCTGAAGCCATCCCGTTAAGAGAAGTGGCGGGAAAGTAAGTTGCTAATTCCATCAGGACCCATCTCATTTATAGATATGGAGTCCCCGACAAAGTCATCTCAGACAATGCCCTCTACTTTAAAAATCAAGTGATGATAAGGCTTGCAGAGAAGTACAAGTTCCGACATAGCTTTTCGTCGAGCTACAATCCATCGTCAAATGGCCAAGCTGAAGCATTCAGTAAAGTGCTTTATAATATTTTAAAGAAAATGGTCTCAAGATCAAAGAGGGATTGGCATGAACGACTGCCAGAAGCTTTTTGGGCTTATCGAACCACAGTCCGAACTGCAACTAGTTGCACACCCTACAATTTGGTTTTTGGTTTAGAAGACTTATTACCCCTTGAGGTACAATTACCTTCTTTAAGAGTGGCCATGCAATTTACTGACCCAGATGAAAATACTCAAGTTAGATTGGCTGAACTTGAAGCATTAGATCAGCGTCAGTTAATGGCTCAGCAAAGACTTGAAATTTACTAAGCTCAAATGGCTGGGGTATTTAACAAGCAGGTCAAATTCCGCTCATTTGATGTTGGTGACTTGGTTTTGATAATAAGGAGGCCAATTGTCATCAATCGAAAGACACAAGGAAATTTTGAGTCCAAATGGGAAGATCCCTACGTATTTGCTAAGGTCTTCCCTAAGGAGGCATATGAACTCTCAAATCATTTTTGACAAATTGTGTATGCCTGTATCAATGGTAAATTTGTAAAGAAATTCTTTACCTGAAAAATAGCGACGGTTGAGTCTCATCGAACTACAAAAGGTTTGATGCCTCAAAAAGGGGGTACGTAGGCAGTCAACTTCAAACTGGAACCAGCCATAAGAATAAATGAACCCTCTCTTACCCTTGCTTGTTAAAATTTTTCTTTACATGATGAATGTAATGTTCATGTGATGTTTTTAGTGAGAATCATTTATTAATCACTCGTTATTGTGTGCTATTTTGATTTTCATTCAAGGGGCAAAAGAGCCAAAAAAAAGAGAGAGAAACAAAAAAAAAGAAGAGAGAGAAGAGAAGTAGAAGAACGGAACAGCCGATTAGGCTTTACTTCGATAGCATGAATCGTACAGTACAAAGTGGACTGAAAATGTAACTACAAATGCAAAAGAATTAAACAAAATAAGACAAGTCTAAATATTCTTAAATGAAATTACAGAGCCAATCAAACTCTTGAGATGGTTCTTTTTCTTCTCCAAATCCTATAGCTTGGAGAATCCTGCTTCTGCCAAGTCCACTTTCACCTGTTCTGCTTCCCTTTTCTTCAAATCCAGAGAGGATCTCAACTTACCCTTTGCTTCAAGTAGAACCTGCTGCTGGATGTTCAAATCCTCTCACATCTGATGGATCTACTCCTCTTCCCTCAAGATCTCTTGCTCCTTAACTTTTAGCTTTGAAGCTTCACTAGACAGGTTATTGAGTTGATCTTCAATATGAGTAATCTCAGAAGAACAAGTGAGATCTTGATCAGACAAAGCTTTTACCCGATCAATATCTACTATGTCTTTGATCTTTACAGTTGTTTCAGCTACGCCAAATATTTCTTCAATTTTAGAGGAAAGTCAACAAATCTCTATTGTACCGAGGTTATAAATGTCAATCATAGAGCGAAGGGCACTTAAGGATTGAAAAACTCTCGCTCTACCAGCTAACAATTCCCTGGCAGAGCCGTGATTAGAAATAATGTCGATAATCACCTCAACTCCTTTGAGAATGCTCTTTCGGACCCAATCTTCTTTCAAGTTGCAAAAAAGACATGTAAAGGAAGTGGGAATGCTTTGAATAGGCATGGCTTCAACCAAATCATCAGACGTTTCAGACATAAGAATGATAACAGTTACTACTATATCAAAACACTCTACTGCAACAGGAGGCGCTTCAGGTAGAGGTATTTCAATTTTTCTTGTGGGGGCATCTTGCTGATCCAAAGTCTCCTGTTCAATAAAAGTTCCTAAGTCTGCGATTGGTGAATCTTCAAATCCTATACCATCTCCTATATTAGAATCATTTGATTGATTAGGACAGTCATAACGAGCCCTCTTGAAATTCACTTCGATGGGTGATTGATCATGAGAATTTGCGATCGCAGATGACTGATCATGGGTGGTCCTTTTATTCTTCTTCTGTGGCCTTTTGTTACCACTAGAAACCTTCTTTTTTTCTTTTTTAGAGGATGATAATGAAGGTCCCTTTTTAGTACAATTATCGCCTGTAACTCTCGAAATTTCAACAGCTCCAGGAAAAAACTCACAGAGAGAGCGTAGGTGACCATTGATATAAACAGCTTCCCTCAAAAGCTGATTTTTATTTGTTATAGTCTGGTGAACCTTTTCAACTGATTGGCTTAAATAAGGAGTGCTAATTTTGGTCCACCAACTACAGTAATCCCAAGAACAAACTCCTTCGTAATAAGAAGGAGGGACATAAAACTTAACTCCTGTATCCCGCCTCTGAAGATCAGCATGGGCTTGTGCATGATCTGTCATGCTCCGTTGCTGTCGAAGGGCTCTGATAAAGCTTAAGCAATTAGACAGAACCCCTTGATTGAAATCAAATTGGCGAGCAAATCGATTGGGATAATAAGGCTCCAAAATCAATTCGGCTCTAATACGTATAGGAAGTATAGCGAACCGAATAGATAAGAGGAATTTAGAATCCTCCTCCGACAACTCCATATCAATCACGTCTCGTCCATTACGAGAGTCCTCACGATAAGAGCTAGCTCTGAGGGAAAGATATCTCCCATCCCTGAAAATGTGTCTAGCTTGGGGTAAGGAAAGTTTGCTCCCAAGCAGTCCAGCATAACAAACAAGGGTAGGAAGATCATCAAGATAGTTGCTATCTGGGCGACGACGTATAAACAAGGGAATAACTCTGCTAACTAACCGATTACATAGTGGATGGAAAAGATTGTGTTAGCTTTACCGGGGTAGTCTGAATTACTCATTGCATCTACTAAGCCATGATAAATGTAACCAAGAACTACAAGAGCCAAAGAAACTCGCTGCCCAGAGGCGATCAAGGCAGCCATTACAAATGTTTCTAGTCTTATGACTTCTTTATCGTGAGGTAAGACAAAGTGACTTAACCAAAAGGCTAAGAATGCAGCAAGTTCACCTTCAGCTGTAATATTCAAGTCTGCCATTCATTTCTGACGCGAGATACGAAGTGGGCTTCTTTTCTTGGTCTCAACTTTCTCTTTTTCAGAGTCCATTTGTTCTCCATAAGTAAAGTACACCAAATATTTTCGACGAAAATGGTCCAACCAGAGGTCATAATAAATATGCTTAGCTTTGTGAAACTCACACAGCTTAGCATAAATATGCAGCAACTACAGCAAGATATTTATTATGGCCCACCAAATCTTTATTTTGGGGCAAGAATTCCTCATTCTCCAAGAATGGGTAAACTTCCAACCCGCTCTAAGTCATAAAGTGAAATACCAACTTCGCCCGTACCATGGTGAAGAGTATTGGTTGGTGGACCCCAAAGCTCACAGAAAGCCCGCCATACATTTGCGTCAAAATGGTACGGAGACTGGGAAACACCAACGGCACCAAATATGCTAGTTTGTTTCAAGGTTTCTTCAAAACGAGTACGCACTCGTTTAGTCCATTCCGTCACCCCCAACGTAAAAGTTGAGGTGCCTCGAAATTGAAAGGTCAGCCCCCAATTCCGTCTTGCAGTAAGAAGCCTGTGTAAGGTTGGATAAAATTCCCCCTCAGTAGGGTATATTTCAGGGCTACGGCGTTCAGTCTTAACTTTCTCGAGAACAGTAACACTGAAATAGTTGTCATAATCCTTACTTACATCGACATATTTGTTTTCGTCATTTTGACGATAACAAAGTGTTCCTTACTTGACTCTAACCTTCTTAACCAAAATAGATGTTAAGGTGGAAGAAGGAATCGCATTGAGACTTCGCAAAGAGCTTGAACACCAATAAGGCCCGTAGCCACATTCTTGTCCGTTTTTAAGTGGAGCCCTTTCATTGCCAAGAGTCCGATCCATTGTTGTTAATTATCCTCTACAAAAAAAAAGGAAGAGGTTTAAGTAATAACAAAGGTCCTCCAAAAAAAAAAAAAAGGATGTGCATTCATCATGTTATCAAAGCCCTAACACGAATAATACACAGGGGCAACTGTTGAACATCAAATTTTGATGAATTTAATTTGTCAAAAATCAACACCAATGGATGTAATATGAGTCCACAATAAAATAAAATAAAAATTAAAAAAAAGAGGACTTCCAACAGATAGCACGATCAGGTGCAGACAAAAAAAAAGTCAAAGGGCTCATATGATAACAGATCGGCCCACCTATAACAACAAACCAAACCCAAAAATCCTGACACCCCTTGCATGGATTATAATGGGGGCTTTTTTTTAAAACAAAATAAAAAAGGTGCAATGAGCCTTGTGTTGGTCACATGAACCCCTGCCTTCAATTAAAATTGTTAACAATTAATTTAAAAAAATTGGGAAAGTAAACTTACAAGGGAATAGAAGGACGTGATGTTCCAAATTCCTAGATACCATCAAAGCAAAAGCAATGGGTATTTAATTAGGGAAGTCTCAAACTTTTTTTTTATTTTTATATTTGTTGACAAGCAGAACAGGGGAGAGCAGTTAGCAGTCGTGGGTCCCTCCATGTTTCCCACTATCTCATTTCTTATATTGAAATATAAAGTAACTGTCTTGCTTATCTTCCATTATAAAAGGGAAGAAGACAACAGGGCTTGAGATGTTTTTCCCGCCATAAGAAAGAGGGGGAAGGAAAACGTCAAAAAAAAAAAAAAGAAGAGAGAAGCAGTGGCTCTGTAAGAAGAAAACCAGGAGAAAGAAGCGAACCAGAGTACGATACAAAGCCCAAAGCAAGCAAAATAGCGCTCTCTACATTTTCAAGTCAACAAATTCAAGGTAAAATTACAATGAAGTATGGATGCTTTATGTGTTTATCAAAAAATCTCTAGCCCCTGTCTTCATGCCTGTCATGGAGATAACCAAAGGAGATGGCAAACAAAAAAAATCTCAAGTTGGGTTCCAAATTTAATCAAAATTTTGAATTTTGTTGAATCCCAGTCTTTGTAAAATTTACAAAAAAATTTGATCCTGTGGGATCTTGATTCTTGTTGGAATCACAAAACTATGGATCCTGCTGGATCCCAGTTCCTGCCGGAACCATGAAGCCAATGTCTCAAAGAAAACAAAGGATTAAGTTCTTTACGACAATCCTCTGTTTTGATNNNAAGGGAACATTCCCCCGGCTAAGTCAGAACCAAAGGGCTTAACCACTTAAAATAAAAGGTTGGTTTATCAAAGAAAAGCAAAAGAATGTTAACAACCAAGCAGGGAGATGCTAAAATAAAGAGACAAAGGGGATGAACCTTCAACTAACAAATATTTTTTTTCTTTTCTTCTTTTTTTTTTATATGTCAGTTCCCTGGTATTTTGAGTATTGTGATATGCATCACCTTACCTCTTTGTTAAAACCCCTCAACAAAATAAGGGAGCGGTCTGTTAGCGAGAAAGATAAACTAAGTTTATTAAGAAAAGAAACAGGGAGCAAGGGATTTGGTTCAGAGTCTTGTTCAAAAAAAAAAAGAGATTGATGATAACAACTTCAATTGGATGAGTGATATGTATTTATAATCCTAAAAAAAATGAAGTCATGTGATTTTAGGAGTGTTCTAGTTGAATGTTTTTAGGATATCCTTGCTGAACAGAATTTTAAATTTTCATAAGGACAGAGTCCCACATAAGTGAATCATCATGGAAGGTTGCAGCATATATTTTTTTAACTAATTTTATCATGTTCATGTGAAAGTTAATATACAAAATGTAAGCTTCTTGAGTTTGAGTTAGAGACAATTCTATTGACGGTATCTTGATTAAAAAAAAAAAAAAGAAAAGGAAGAAGAAGATGGAAGCCTATAAAAAATCAAAAAGGATGTGAAACATAGAATCAGAGGAGAGCACAGTGAAAACCAAAAGGCAAAAAGGGGAGAGAGAAATTAGAGAGGCTCTGCATAAACCAAGGATAGATCTTTTTGCAAAATGGAAGCTCATTTACAAAATGGTACTCTTTTACCATAAATTTCTGGCAAGCAAAAAACAAAAAGACTAGGATCAAGTGTTTGCTTCGGAATAATTATAGCAAGGCTATGACCTAAATAATTTATGTGGATACTATACATAAATCATGGGAAGATGAGTATAATATCGATGTGTTTACTCGAGTGAAATTCATGACAAGGAAAAAAATAAATTTATATCTAAATCAAATAAAGTCCAAGAGCTACGTCAATTTGATCCCACTAAGGGTACGTAGGAAACCCATAAATAAATTTCGGGTGCAATCACAAGTTAAACAAAATTAATGGACCGACCCCATTAAAGGTTAAAGTCGGCAAATAAAAAAAATGAAGTAGCTAAAAATATAACTTAGCCATTTTTTTTAAAGTCCAAGTACCAAAATTAAATCAAAAATTATCCTAACATAAATAACTTAACCAAGATAAAAAGATAAATTAAATCAAATAAAATTAAAGAACTACGACTGATTTGATCCTCTATAAAAGAGGTACGTAGGCAGTTCGCAACAAAAAAAAAATGATTGCAACCAAAATTTCAAATTAAATAAAATTACTCGTTCCTTAACCTGCACATGAAGAATGTGTATGTATAGTACCCTTCCTAGAAGGTGCCTATACAGCCACTATCTAATGCAACTAAGTTTTGGATACGGGAGATTCGACATTAAAAATACG
>NCQT01060068.1:4393-18777 GCA_002740465.1 Stenocereus thurberi
CTATTATCTAGCCAAGAGGACAACAAAAATCCCCTTTGACTGGTTAATAGCTAGCCGGTACAAGGGTGATGTTTTTCTTGGTTTTCTCTTGTACTCAGTTGCAAATGGACTTGTGCTAGTGTATTTTTGCTACCTGGAAAACTTGACACCTCATTTGGGAGCATCATTAGTCCTAATGAGGTGGCATGAGTAGGATTAGACTTGCTTATACTACGGGGGGTGAGCTGATTTGATGCTATCTTTTCCCTAGTGCACTATTTGTTTCTAGGCTGCATTTTGGGGCTTGGAATAGCTGTGGATTGGCCTTTAAACCAGCCAAAGAGTTTTTTATAAACATAACTTTGAATGAATGAAAAGCTTGAGTTGTGAAAACTCTCTCTACCTCTCTCAAAATCCAAGTGTTATATCTTGAGTGTGGCAACCTCAAATGAGTCTGTAGGTCTTCTTGAATCAACTAAGATGGTGATTAAGTTCTGTAACTTAGTTGAAGTAAGAAGATTGCCCAAGTGTGTAACCCAAGGTGGGTATTCAAATCACCCTTGCTAATCCACTTGCATTTTATCGTTGTTCTTGTTCTCTTTGCTTCCATTTCTCTCTTTGCTGCCCATATGCATTCTTGAATCCCTTTTGCAATCTCTTGCATTAGTGAGGCTAGAATACATCAAAAATGTGAATGCTATGAAACTTAGGACTGGGAAAGAGTTGAAGGAACCTAGGAAGAATAGAGAGGTAGAGCATAAAATAAAGGTCAACAAACCTGAACCTAACCAAGACCAAGACACCATCTCTAATATTAAGGAAGTAGGTGAGGATAAGAAAGAACCTTACACACCATTACCACCTTCTCCTTGTAGAATGAGAGGGAAAACCCCTAAGGTAGATGAGACAAGCCAAGAAATCTTAGAAACATTTAGGAAGATAAAGATCAACATTCCTCTCCTTGATGCCCAAGTTCCTTAAAGAGCTTTGTATTACAAAACATAAACTGAAAGGGAACGAAAAGGTAACTATGGCGAAAAATGTGTCTGCTGTTTTCGAAAAGAAGCTTCTCCCTAAATATAAGGACCCAGGTGTATTCTCTATTCCTTGTAAAATTGAAAACCTCTCCTTCGATAGAGCTATGCTTGATTTAGGAGCTTCCATCAATGTGATGCCTAGGTCCGTTTATGATGAATTATATTTACAAGAGTTAAAGAAAACTGATTAAGTCATTCAATTAGCTGATAGGATTAATGTATACCCTGATGAAGTTTTAGAAGATGTCTTAGTCAAAGTCAATGAGCTTGTTTTTCCTGCTGACTTTTATGTATTGGACATGGGTGATGCATGCCATGATGCTCCCATATTGCTTGGTAGACCATTTCTTAAAACATCTAGGACAAAAATAGATGTGCATGCAGGAACACTAACTATAGAATTTGATGGTGAAATTATTAAGTTCAATATTTTTAATACGATGAGATTTTCCGCTGATGTGAATTATCTGTGTGCACTTGATGTGATTGATGAATTGTCCCAAGATGTTTATGAACTGTCTTATGATGATGAATTGTTAACTGTACTTACTCAAGGTTTGGATCAATTTGTGTTTTATAATGTGCCTTACCATATTAATGATGAGTTAGTGGACAGGATAGAGTCTTTTGTTGCAAGTGCATGTAGTTGACAAACCTAGAAAGCTAGAATTGCCTGAAAGTCACATGAAGATGCTACCCTCTCGCATTTCACCCCCTAAGCTAGAACTAAAACCATTACCTAAAAATCTAAAGTATGCTTATTTAGGTGATGATGAGACCTTACCTATTATAATCTCTAATGCACTTACATTTGAACAAGAGGATAAATTAGGGTGCTTAGAAAACATAGTGAAGCATCAGGTGGGCATTAGCAGACCTTAAAGGAATTAGCCCCACATTATGTTCATATAAAATCACATTAGAATTAGATGCTAACCCTACGAGAGACCCTCAGCGAAGACTAAATCCACCTATGATGGAGGTAGTTCAAAAAGAAATCCTTAAGTGGTTAGATGCTGAAGTAATATATACCCCATCGCGGATTCTAAGTGGGTTAATGCTATCCATGTGATTCCTAAAAAGGGGGGAACAACTGTAGTGCAGAACAAGGAAGGTGAGTTAATTCCTACTACAGTCTAGAGTGGTTGAAGAGTGTGCATTGACTATAGGAAGCTTAACAAGGCCACTAAAAAGGACCATTTTCCATTGCCTTTTATGGACCAGATGTTAGAGAGATTAGCTGGGAGGTCACATTATTGCTTTCTAGATGATTATTCAGGTTATTCAGGTCCTTATAGCCCCTGAGTATTAGAAAAAGACCATTTTTACCTGACCTTTTGCCACTTATGCTTTTAGAAGGATGTCTTTTCGTCTATGTAATGTACCTGCTACATTTCAAAGGTGCATGATGAGTAACTTTTCTGAATTTATGACCAAAATCATAGAAATTTTCATGGATGATTTTACTATACATAGTGATTCATTTGATGAAAGCTTGCATCATCTTACAGTAGTACTTAATTATTGTATTGAGACCAATTTGGCTCTTAACTTTGAAAAGTGTCATTTCATGGTGGAGCATAGGGCAGTACTAGGTCATATAGTGTCACTCAAGGGCTCAAAGGTTGACAAGGCTAAAGTAGAAATCATTCAATCTTTGCCCTATCCACAGTGTGTCAAGGAGGTGAGGTCATTTCTAGGTCATGTTGGGTTTTATAGAAAATTTATCAAGGATTTTTCTAAGATTGCCTCTCCTTTATGTGCTTTACTTGCAAAAGATGCTTTGTTTGATTTTAATGAGGACTGTAGGAGAGCTTTTGACCAATTGAAGTTGAAATTGACCACAACTCCTATAGTACAACCCTCTAACTGGGCCCTGCTCTTTGAACTGATGTCTGATGCTAGTGATAAGGTAGTAGGGGCAGTCTTAGGTCAAAGAGTAGGGAAGGTACATCATATGATTTATTATACTTCAAGAACTCTTGACCCAGCACAGTGTAACTACACTACTACAAAAAAGGAAATGTATGCCGTTGTTTTTGCTTTAGAAAAGTTTTTTCCTTATCTGTTGGGTGTTAATGTTCCTGTTTATACTGATCATTCTGCTATTAAACATCTGCTAAGTAAGAATGACTCAAAACTTAGATTGATTAGATGGGCCCTACTACTGCAAGAATTCCAATTAGAGATTAAAGATAAACCAAGAGTGGAAAATTTAGTAGTTGACCATCTAAGTAGGCGAGACAATGGAGAGAGTGGGAATCCATTGAGTGATTGTTTCCCTGATGAAACTTTATATGATATCACTGGTAGGCAGCCTTGGTATGCTGATATGGCTAATTATATAGTAACCAAAATCTTTCCTATAGACTTGTCTAGAGCCCAAAAGGAGAAGATAAGAGCTCAATCTAAATATTATATTTGGGATGAACCATATTTATGGAAATTTTATGGAGGTCAGATTATGAGGCGTTGTGTAGATGATGGTGAATTTCATTCAATTTTAACTTTCTATCACTCTTCTAAAAGTAGGGGATATTTTGCACCCAAAAGAACAGCACACAAAGTTCTTAAATGTGGATTTTATTGGCCTACTATTTTTAGGGATGCCTATAAATTTTACAAAAGATGTGAAGCATGCTAAAAGACAGGAAATTTATCTAGAAGGAATAAAATGCCTCTGCATAATGTGTATGTTTATGAATTTTTTTACATATGGGGTGTTGATTTTATGAGACCTTTTCCCCCTTCTTTTGGTTTTACTTACATTCTTATGCTTATTGACTATGTATCTAAGTGGATTGAAGTTGTGGCTGCTAGAGCTAATGATGCTAAAACTATGGTGAAACATATTAAATCTCTCATTCTGCATAGATATGAAGTTCCTAAAGCAATCATTAATGAGAGGGGAACAGATTTTTGTAATAAAGCCTTAGGTGCCTTACTAGCCAAATATCATGTAACTCATAAGGTGTCTGCTGGATATCATCCCCAATCCAATGGCTAAGCTCAAATCTCCAATAAAGAGATTAAGGGCATATTAGAAAAGGTTGTTTGACCAGATAAGAAAGGTTGGAGTCTTAGGTTAGATGAAGCTCTCTGGGCCTATAGGACTGCGTATAAGACATCTATTGGTGTCACCTTATAGGTTAGTTTTTGGTAAAGCATGTCATCTCCCTGTAGAGCTAAAGCATAAATCATATTGGGCTGTAAAGCAGTGTAGTCTAGATTATGACCTAGCAGGAAAGGAGTGTGAGTCGCAATTGGAGGAATTAGAAGAGATTCGCCTGGAAGCCTATGATAATTCAGTTATCTACAAAGGTAAAGCCAAAGCTTTTCATGATGATAAGCTTAGTAGGAAAGAAATTTAGTTAGGTGAAAAAGTGTTGTTATTCAATTCAAAATTAAGACTCTTTCATGGTAAGTTGAACTCTAGATGGCTATGACCTTTTATGGTAGTAAAGACTTATCCACATGGTGCAGTTGAGATTAAATCCTTTGCTACTAACAAGATTTTCAAGATAAATGGTCACAGGGTAAAGCACTTTTATGAAGGAGATAGGTATGCTTAGTGGAGAAGATCTGACTAGAGGATCCATGAGCTCATTTACGTCGAGCTAACGACAGTAAACAAATGCACTGGTTGGGAGGCAACCCAACATATTCAGGGAAGTGTACATTTAATTTACTTTTATATATTTTCTGGGAAGTATACATTTAATTTTACTTTTATCTTTATTATTTCTATATTTTTGTGTGCATTAGGGACAATGCATGAATTAAGTATGGGGGTGCATCCTGCATTTAGTTCCTGCAGTATTTACTCTTAAAACAATAACAAAAAATTTAAAAGTGAGTAAAAATTTTTTTATGATTTTCTTATAACTAATGCATGAATATGAGTTTATGCTAGGCTTTCTTGCTTAAAATTTTCTATTTTACTATCTTTTAGTTTATTCTTCTTAGAGTGAAGATTTCTGAGCATGCTAACTATCATTTAGAGAAGTTTGAGTTGATCCTAATATATCTCTTTAATGAGTAACTGTTATGATTATCTATCTTATTTGATCGTATTATATAGCCGCTTCATAGGTAATAAGATGACCTAGTCCATTTCCTAGACCCTTGAATTAGTAGAATAACTCATTAAAAATTGTAACTTTTCTTGTCTTATAAAAGAAAAAAAAAGTAAAAAAAGGAAAAGAAAAAAAAAGGTTAGATTACCAACATGGGTAGGAATAGGTGACTCGACACCTTTTTCCCTTAAGTTTAGGTCTCAGGTTAAGCCTTATGCATGGAGTAACCCATTCTTATAAATTTTTCGCAAGCGTACGGTTTAATCATTGTAGTACTTACAAGTGTCGTCCTCAGGGATGGTTATGAAACTAGATTACTAGCTTGATTAGATTAGCAACTAAGTTGACCTGACACAAACAAAAGATTGCATACTAAAATTTAAAGCACTTCAGTCATAACATAGAACAGAAGAAGAGGGAACTAGAGCCCAAACACTGAACCCAAATTCATATCGTAAACCCAGAAATAGAATGTAAGGCAGGACATTCGAAATCAGAACGGGCAGGATAAGGAACCCAAAATCACTAACGTCCCTGCTCATTAGCTTAACCATGAATCAGCCCAAGCAACCAAATTCTAGCAAAACTAAACCGACTAAAGTTGAATACGACCAGAATGGGGAGAAAGCCAAGAGACTGTAACTTCACCAAAATGAATTCCCAGTGTCCTTACTCGAACCAAAAATTAAAAATAGGGGAGGGGAATTTCGCATCCCAGGCCAAACAAATTCAACCCAGGTTTCCAGAATTTAGAGTCAACAGAATTTCCAGCAACTAAAATTTCTACCCAAGCTTAACAATTTGCACGCCACAAGGGTTTTTGGACAACCCAAAAATCATCGAATAATCCAAACATACACGCACAGAGGAGTCGAAACAGGGGAAAGGGGAAACCCAAAATCAATCCAAAAGTGCCAAAATCAAAGCTGAAAATCATGAACGTCAACTCCAAAATGACAAAATCGAAGAGGCTAGGAACAAATCTGAAATTCAAAATTCAAGCCAAGAGGCTCGAAAACTAGCCCTAATTTCTAAAATTGAACTCGAACATCATGGTAAATCTACTCAAGGCTGAAACGAAAACTAAGTAAACCTTAAGAAAAACCTAGTTGGATGCCTCCCCAGTGGCGAATAGCCCTCCATTTGTAGCCTCCGTGATCGCCTTCTACCCTCTATCATTCACTACTTCCCTTGTTGCTCTTGTAACGGATGCACTAAAGATGAAATTGATGATGAATTGGGTAACTGTTGCAAGGAGGGAGATGAAGAAGCAATGGTGTGAGAGGGTCGAAGAAGAAGAAAGGCAGGGGAGATGAAAAGAAGTAGAGGTAAAAATGAAGGGAGCTAGGGCTCTTCGGGGCAGAGGGGAAATGAGATGAGAGAGAAAGGGAAGATTAAAGGGGAGGGGGTGTATGGCCGGGTCACGTGCCGCGCACGTTTTTTCACTTTTTTATTTTTTATTTTTTTATTTTTGTTGTTATTTGGTTTAGGTTTGAGTCCATTTGGCCCAAGTCTTCATTTTTCACCATCTCTTACATCTTTTTCGCACTTTTTCCGAATTTATTCAGGAACTACAAAACAAAATAAAATCAAATGAAAACCTAAAAATAACAATTACTTCGAGCATAAAACAGGCAGAAAGGTACTATAAAAATCACACATTTTTGGTACGAACAAATACCCCCACATCTAAGTTTTGCTCGTCCTCGAGTGAAACAAACTAGACTACCTAGAAAAGAAAAGAAAATTCCAACTCACTTTCGTAGGAATCACGGTTGCACTTGACATGTGCAACAAGTCCTTTAAACCACTAGGTTACCCCTAGTGGACGAGTAAGGTCTCGAGACGGTTTGCAGAAAATATACCCATAAAATCTATAAAAGAAAACATAAATAGTAACTCAAAAATCTTTTTGGGTTTGTTTTTCAAAAATTAATATGTATAAAACTGGGGAAAGATATATACACATTCTAATCAACTAAATCACTTATGCAGCAAAGACATTGACTTGCATATAAACAGAATGTACTCAACGAGGCTCTCTTCCCTATGAATGACATCAAAGCACTATTTTTTCACCCCAATGTACATCAAGACTTAGAATCCATCCTAGTGCTTGTGTACATATGTATCATCATCTGAGAGCTCAGGTTTACCAAATCAAACTCAACCCCACTTGTCTGATACAAACTACATTATTCACTTATCAACATTGGAAGCAAGTTTTTCCTGTAGTAATTATTGCCTCAAAGAATAACACCTAGTAGCGCATGCCTCAAAGGGTTACTTGTCATTCCAAATTTATTCCATTTCCTTTTTTCTATTCTTTCTTCTTCTTCTTCTTCTTTTTCATTTACCTCAAAGGTAACACCCAGTAGAAATATTTTTTTAGTTGCTTTGTTTTTCTATTTTTTTCCTCTATTTTTTTAAAAATAAAAACCAAAGTAATTGTGCCAAAAACAAGTGGAAGAGCCGATCATGGAAAACTAAGATCTTAAGACAATGAGGATGATATAAATACGGATTGAATTAGACAGCGATAATGAACAAATAGGGATAAAATTAGGGCTAAGAATGACACACCGAGGTTGGGGACCTAACATGCACATCAGTTTATATGAAAGCTAATAGTCAAAGCACAGGGGATTTAAATTGATCAGAATAATACAAAACTTCCCCAAAAATAAAAAAAAATCTTTTTGGATTTTCCAAAATTTTTCAAAGTTGCCTTCAAAGTTGCCCCACCCCCACACATAAATCTCACAATGTCCTCATTGGGAGTGGAAAGAACCATAAAAACTCAAAATAAAATCTAAAAAGAAATAAATAAAATGAAGACTCAAAAACAAAAAGGACATGACTCAAAATGTGCAACATATATACACAAAACGAAAAAAAACAGCCACCTATACAAAAAGAAAAGAAAAAGGAAAAAGAAGAAAAAGCGAAAAAGAAAGAAGAGATGAACAGAAACCAGGTCGGGTGCTAAATGCACACGAGCTATCCCTGCACCATCATAGATTAGAACTTGGCTCGTGAAGTATCAGACACTGTACATCCTCTTCGTCGGGCAACTCGAAAAATTGCTTCAGTCCCTGGCCATTCACCTTAAATTGAGCGCCACTCTCTGGATCCTGAATTTCGACTGCACCATAAGGGAAAACACGTGAGATAATATAGGGACCCGTCCATCGGGACCTTAATTTTCCTGGAAACAAATGAAGCTTAGAATCATATAAGAGTACTTTCATTCCTAAAGCAAACGCTTTCCTAAGAATGTGTTTATCATGGAACAACTTAGCTCTCTCTTTGTAAGATCGAGCACTCTCATACGCTTCAGCTTGTATCTCCTTAAGCTCACTCAATTGCAGTCTGCGCTCCTCACCGGCCTCAGTCAAGTCATAGTTGAGCATTTTAATGGCCCACCAAGCTGTATGCTCAATCTCAACAGGGAGATGACAAAGCTTACCATAAATAACCCTATACGGTGAGATACCTAAGGGGGTTTTGAAAGCCGTTGTATAAGCTCAAAGACCATCAACAAGCTTATCGGCCCAATCTTTCCTATTCCGGCTCACTATCTTCTCTAGAGTCTGTTTAATCTGCTGATTGGACACTTTGATTTGGCCACTGGTTTGGGGATGTTAGGGGGTAGCAAGCCTATAGATTATGGAATATCTTTTCCGCAAGGCATCAAAAGACCGATTAGTGAAATGGGTCCCCTGAACACTAATGATAGCTCGGGGCATGCCAAATCTAGCAAAGATGTTCTCCCTAAGGAACTTCACGACAATCTTAGCATCATTAGTCCTAGAGGGGATGGCCTCAACCCATTTAGAGACATAATCCACAGCTAATAGAATATACTCATTCCCAAAAGATGATGAAAATGGTACCATAAAATCTATTCCCACACATCAAAAATCTCCACCACAATGATGGGACTCAATGGCAGCATATCCCACTTCCTTATTCTACCCAACTACTGGCACCTAGGGCAACTTTTGTAGTATTCAAAAGCATTCCTAAATAAAGTAGGCCAGTAGAATCCACATTGAATAACTTTACCTGCAGTCTTCCTTCCACTAAAATGCCCCCCACATGCTTGATCATGACAAAAAGAAAGGACACTTCTCATCTCATTATCGGGAATACATTTCCTAAAGACTTGGTCAGCACAGTACTTAAACAAATAAGGATCATCCCAAACAAAGAATTTCACGAGGTGGGAGAATCTGTCTCTATCATTCTTAGTCCAACCCTTAAGGATCCTACCAGCAATGAGGTAGATCACAATGTCAGCATACTAAGGATCAGGGTGGACGGCATATAATTGCTCACTGGGGAAGTACTCAGAAACAGTTGACTCACTCTCTCTATTACAGAGGATCCTAGACAAATGGTCAGCTATAAGGTTCTCAAAACCTTTCTTATCCCTAATCTCACAATCAAAATCCTGCAAAAGCAAGATCCATATCACTAGTCTAGGCTTAGCATCCTTCTTAGAAAGAAGATGCTTAAGAGCAGAGTGATCAGTACAGACAATCACATGAGACCCAATCAGGTAAGGTCTAAACTTTTCAAAACCAAAGATCACAGCAAAAAATTCTTTCTCAGTAACAGTATAGTTCAGTTGGGCATAATTCAAAGTGTGACTAGCATAATAGATGAGATGGGGCTTTTTATTACCACGTTGTCCTAGAACAACCCCAACAACATAATCAGATGCATCACACATCAATTCAAATGGTTCTCCCCTGATGGGAGGATGAAGAACGGGAGCAGAGGTCAAGGCTTCCTTAAGCTTAGTGAAGGCTGCAAGACTTCCTCAGAGAAGTAAAATGGCACGTCCTTAGCTAATAAGTTGGTCAAAGGCTTTGCTATCTTACTAAAGTCTCTAATGAATCGATGATAGAAGCCAGCATGTGGAAGAAAAGACCTTACCTCTTTCACACAGGTGGGAGGGGGAAGATTGATAATCAAATCAGTCTTAGCCTTATTTACTTCAATCCCATCTTTAGAAATGATGTGGCCTCAGGCTATTACCTTTTTAACCGTAAAATGGTACTTCTCCCAGTTCAAAGCCAAGATTTTCTCCCTACACCTTTCCAACCCTTTTCTCGGATTAGAAAAACATTCACCAAAGGAAGACCCAAACACAGAAAAGTCATCCATGAAAATTCCCAACCAGTGTTCAACTAAATCTGAGAAAATGGAAATCATGCAACGTTGAAAGGTAGCAGGGACATTGCACAGTCTAAACGGCATTCGCCTAAAGGCATATGCCCCAAATAGACAGGTAAAAGTAGTCTTCTCTTGATCCTCAGGAGCAATAGAGATCTGGATATAGCCAGAATATCAATCTAAAAAGCAGTAGAAGGAATGTCCAGCCAACCTCTCTAACATTTGGTCCAAGAAAGGAAGGAAAAAATGGTCTTTTCTAGTGGCAACATTCAATTTCCTATAATCAATACACACATGCCACCTAGCTTGGACACGAGTAGGGACTAACTCGTTCTTGTCATTCCTAATGACGGTTATACCGGCCTTCTTAGGAACAACTTGAATAGGGCTAACCCACTCACTATCAGAAATTAGATAAATGATCCCATGGTCCAGCCATTTCAACACTTCCTTCCTAATGACTTCCTGAAGAGTTGGGTTCAAATGCCTTTGGCAGTTTCGGTATGGTTTAGCATTGTCCTCTAAATGAATTTTATGTTGTACAATGGAAGGACTAATACCCTTAATATCCCCTAAGGTCCAACCTATGGCTTCCTTGTTCTTTCTAAGTAAGGCAATCAGTTTGTCCTCTTGTTCCCGGCTTAGGTCAGAAGCAACAATGACAGGTAAAGATTCATCGGGTCCTAGGAATGCATACTTCAGAGAGTCAGAAAGAGGCTTTAATTCAAGAGGAAGAGGGGAAACATATTCATACATGGATTCAGAAACAATAGTAAGCAAGCAATCAACAGTAGAGCACAAGTCATCAAACTCGAACACAGCATATTCAGGCTCATCATTCACAAAAAAGGACTAATACTCAGCAGTAAACACTTCATCAAAAGCATCATCAAATACAGAATCTTCCACCTAATTAAGAGTAGAAAACTCCATATCATGAAATCCAGAGGGCTGTCTCTGCATGTTAAAGATGTTCAATTCAATAGTCGTATTGCCAAAAGACAGTCTCATCATCTCATTCCTACAATTAATGAGGGCATTGCAGTGGCCAAGAAAGGACACCCTAGAATCATAGGGACTTGATTAGCCAAATTCGACACCTTCTCTGTCTCAATCACCATAAAGTCCACTGGATAAATAAATTCACCCACTCTAATTAGCACATCCTCAACAATACCCCTAGGCAACCTGGTTGATCTATGAGCCAGTTGAATGACCACCTTGGTAGGTTTCAACTCACCTAACACTAACCTCTCACACTCAGTGAAGGGTATCAAGCTGACACTGGCCCCTAAATCGAGTAGAGCTCTATGAATAAGTTGGTCCCTTATAGCTATAGAAATAGTAGGGCACCCAGGGTCCTTATACTTCACTGGGATCTGGTGAGAAAGAATAGAACTAGCGTTAGAAGCTAAGAAAGCTTTTTTAGAGACACTAGTGGCTCTCTTGGTTGTACACAGATCCTTTAAAAATTGAGTATATGGAGGCATCTGTTGAATAGCATCGAGCAAATGAATGTTGATCTTGACTTGAGAGAAGGTCTCTCTCATCTTCTCAATATGGGCTTGGTCTTTCTTCTTAAGCCTATGGGGAAAAGGAGGTAAAGGCATATGGACTTTCTTAGAAGGAGAAGGAGGAGAAGAAGAAGAACCCTTAGGAGGAGAAGGGTCAACTAAATTAGAGGAGTCTTTCTCTTTAAGCTCTTCATCCTTAGACGGTGACTCAGGAGAATGATGAGATTCAAAATCCTTGGAGACACCAGTAGTAGCATCCCCTGACTCACTGGATGAACCAGTCTCTAGAGGTGATGAAGAAGAAGAAGAATTCTAAAAGAACTGGTGAGGATACCTACAGGGCTCACTGGGACTTCCAACTTGGTTATCAATCTCTCGACCAGAACGGAGAGATATCAGTGCATTTACTTTCCTCACAGGCTCATTAGGGTTACCAGAAGAAAAAGAGGCGTGACCCTTAGGGTTCATCTCAGGTTGACTTGGAAAAGTACCTGGCTCCCTAGAAAATGATGCTAATATGGGAAAACTATTCAGTCATCATTTACATCATTTTCTCCATATTAGTACTTATCATTCTCTCCACATTACTGTTAATTCTCCTCTTCATTCTATCAATATCAGTGTAACCAGGAGGAGCTTAAGCTTGAACTACAGGTGGTGGAGGTCTAGGTGCATTAGGCACACCTGGAAAAGCTGGTCTTTGAAAAGAATTAGGAAGATGGGAAATAGGTTGGGAGTTAGGAATTGCAGCATTCGGTCCATTACTCCAAGAAAAGTTAGGGTGATTCCTCCACCCTGGATTATAATAAGAGGAAAATGGGTCATTCTTTGGTCGCTGGAAGGCCATACTCGCTTGCTCTTGTCCAGTTGCTGATTGATGAGTAAAATAAGGAAAAGCACTTAAGGAATGATCTAAGACCTAACAGTGAGAACATGACACAGCAGAAGTCTGAGACATCTGGGGCATTTGGGCAGACAACCCCTTTAATATGTTTTCCAGAATAGCAATCTTAGACTATAAGTGACTCACATCAGAGATAGAATGCAACCCACTCCTTGTAACCTAGAACTTAGAAAGAGTATTTGCATGGTTTTCTCAGCTAAGTCCTCTAAAATTCCCAAGCAGTCGTGGCGCTCTTAGAAAGAAAGCCACCCTGACACATGGACTCTACCATGATTCTAGATTGTTGGTCCAGTCCTTCATAAGCAATCTGACACAAACGTGCCTGGTCTAAACCATGATGGGGACACTAGGCCAGCAAATTTTTGAACCTATCAAAATATTTCCAAAATGATTCCCTATCGAGTTGCACAAATTAATTAATCTCATTCTTTAGCTTAAAGGTCTTGGCATTAGGAAAATATTTTCTTAAGAATAATCGTACAAAATCTTTCCAAGAAGCAACAGAATTAGCAGCCAAGTCATACATCCAACGTTTAGCAGAATCTTTCAAAGTAAAAGGAATTAATTTCATACGCACAACATCAATGGGATCATTAGGGAAATGCATCATAGAACATACTTCTTCGAATTCCCTCAAAAATAAATAAGCATATTCTAAACCAGTAAATTTAGGGAGCATCTGAGTATAATAAGGTTTCAATTCGAAAGTAACATTCGGTCCAAGGTCAGGTATAGTATAACAAGATGGTAAAGTAGTCCTAAGAGGATAAAATATATCGCTCAAAGATTTTTCTTGTGCCATTTCTTCGATTCTAGGCTTGGGTTTAGATTCGGGTATTAATTCAATCTCGGGGTCAGACTCACTCCTAAAAAGTCGATTATTTTCAGGATTTCTAACTCAACCAGTCATACAAATCTCACACCCTCACCAAAGGTTCTATTTTTTTCTTTTTTTTTTCTTTTTGGTTTTTTTTTCATAAAACAAAACCAAAAAAAAGTGGATCAAAACTAAAGACAATTTACAAACAGAAAGTAAACAAAACTCAAACAAAAGCACAAACACAACGAAACTAAAAATAAATAAATAAAACTACACCTAAACAACCTAATTCTAAAAAATAAAATTTAAAGTAGAAAATAAGACTCCTAAAATTAAAACTAAATATAGAATAAAATCTACACAATCACAAGGGACATAAATATATTTTTCCTCGAATTTTTTCTGTCCCCGAACAGTGCAGAAAAATGTAAATAGATTATTATGTCCAAAATTTACAGAAAAATGATCACAACTCCAAAAATTCCATAAAAATTCACACAAACTCTAAAAATTATTATGAATCTAGAAAAAATATCAAAATAGCAAAAATCAGACCAGAATTTGCCCAGAAAATTCGAATAGAGTGAAAAAATCGGTGAAAAATCTGCACTTTAAATATTTCCGGATCAATTCTACTTGGCTTCTTTCGCTGCACAAAAACAAAATATGTTAGTACTGTTTTTTTTCCAGCAATGAATAGCATCTAAAAATTAAAATTAAACTAATCTTGACAAAAACAAAAATCGAAATCAAAAGATAAACTAAATTCAAAATTAAAACTAAACTAAACTACTAAAACAAAAATAACGACTCAATTAAAACTAAAACGAAAACGACTCTAACGACTCTAATAATTAAACTACGACTCGA